>OZ038478.1:133941276-134078776 GCA_964036315.1 Acanthosepion esculentum
GTTTGTTAACGATGAAGACGTGGTATCAGCAGGCATTTCTGAAATTTTTTAATTCTGGTTGTGTTTACCGAAATTAGAAATGCCCCCACCGCATCTTTCTTAGTTATTCGGTGCATCAGCAAGAGATTTGAATATCGCTCGTCCAGTAGAGACGTCGGTTGCTTAAAACGACGATTAAATGTGAAAACTGCGGGACTATTTTTTCCTATAGACGTAAAGTGAAAAATCACTTCCAAAAACTAAACCAAGTATCAAGACACAAAAAAAATTGAAAAGAGATCTGAAATAGCAGTTCAGTACTATCTTCCTCTATTACAATTAATTCTGGACAATTTCCACACAGATGAAGGAGATTTGCACTAACAAAGACGTCGTTCTACAGACTGATGCTGGGAATCTAATATTTCGTTAGTTACTCTCAGCCAATCTATTGTATACGAGCCCTTGTCCGATATGTAGTCCTTGCATTCACCGGCTACGATGTGCGAGAGACTGCTCCTCCTTCTCTGGAGCTATTGATTACATATCTGTCTAATTTTTTTTTTCACGCGCGTACATATCAAGGCTACATATTTCACCTATAAGATCAACACTTTCGACAGATGAATCGTGGATCTCCACCTTCTGCTGGAGTAATCTCTGGTCAACCCAACCCTTGGATTTTTGTTTATGATCAAGTGCGAACTTGAGACCAAGCCTTTTACAACAGAGTATTACAAAACAAATCGAATCACTGCTTTGTGGAACCAGTTCCCAAGCGGATGCTACCCTGATCACTACAATCTTAACCTCTTCACGCCTATTGTTTACCGTTAGCTTTCTTGCATATCTCCATAAACAGTACCTCTTACTGTGTAACCTTCTACCTCGTGGCTCTTGAGCCTTGTACAGGACGAAAACCAATGAAAAATTGTTTGGACGATGCAAAAGGAGTTTGTTTATTGAAAACTGCGCAACTTACTATTTTTCTCATTATTTATTCATTTTGCGCCGCCGCTGTGGTCACTACTTCCCTCTCTCACAATACTGACATTCAAAGCAGAATAGTGCAATGGTGTGCCGGTTCCTTTTGCATTGGGCATGTTGAGGTGACACCTCTTCAAAGAGGTGGATTTGTTTTTTAAGCTACCTTCTAGTCTTTGCCTAAAGAGGTAAGACCTACAAGACAGCAGGTGATTTTTGAATTCAGTTTCTTTCCACCCAAGGCTATAGGACCCTGTCTGACCTGCTATTTTTAACCTTAGTTGGAGGGGGAGAATGGATGAATTCCTAAGGATATTAGCACCTAAGTGAATGTAATGAACTCTACTGGAATTCTCCACCGTACCTCCATTTTCCTACGAGTGAAAAAAATGAATAAAATATAACTTCCAAAAACTAAGGGAAGTATTAAGACACAGGAAAACTGTCAAATGTTGAACTGCTATGTCATATCTATCCTCTTCTATATCCTTACAAATGAAAAAGGCACTAGAAACAAAAGAAATAGGGTCCTAAAGAAGGTTACTGATAATACCATTGACTGAACAAGTGAGCAAATAAGGGCCTTAAAGAAATTGGGAACTAAAAGGGCCCTTATGACTAAAATCAAAAGATGAGTGCTCCATATTTTGGGCCTTGTGCCACATCTAAGCTTCGCTTAGTAAATCCTTATAACCAAAATCAGAAAGAGACCGTTGAAATTTCTATGACACTTTATGAGAAAGGAGGAATTCGAATATTTAACACGTAAAATACTGAAGGGAGGAGCAGGGAGAAACAGCAAGTAACTTTCTTGTATGGGGGTGAGTGACACAGGGACGTCAAACGTTGTTTAGAGCAACAAGAGACAGGAATTTGTGGAGGTATATATATATATGTATATGTATCTCCATTCTCTCTCTCTCTCTCTCCCTCCCTCCCTCCTTTCCTCACTCTCTCTCTCCTTTCCCTTCCTCTCCATCCTTTCCCTTTCTCTGTTAATTACTAATCGATAGATTTTGATCTAGTCTGTTAAAGCTTACACACGTTGAATGCAATGGACTGTGGCTTTGGATTGTTCGGGCCAATTAAGATTTCATAATTAAGATACTTTTCTGTCGATTTTGTTTCAATCAAATGACAATAGTCTATTACACGCTCAGTCAGTCTTTAGTTTTAGCTAGAAGTAATTGTCTCTCTGCTTTAAATAACGTTTAAATTTCTGAGATGAAACATTAATTATAAATTTTCATTCATCGCTTTTTCCTTTTTTCTACTTTTTTATCGCAGCACTAATCAGAAATAAACCAAAATAGCCACATCTGGTTTTCTTTCTCTTTGTGCGTGTTTCTCTCTCTCTCTCTCTCCCTTTTTCTCTTTCTCTCTCTCTCCCTTTTTCCCTCTCTCCTTTCCTTTATAATATTGAAAACATTTTCCTTAAGCTAATGACTATATATCTTTAATTTCTCAACACAAGATTTTGGTTGTTTTTCTTTGCGCGCGGGAGACTATCCCTGAACACTGTAATATCGCTACTGTCTGTATTGCCCAAATGCCATTAATTTGCCCAGATCCTTGCATGAAGGCTGAAAAATGACATGGTAACGTGGTCTCCTTTGTGTCCTTTTCATAGGAACGTGGGAACTGGGGGTGGGGAGTTGGCATGTACCGGAGATATTTTGTTCGAATTTATTCCGTATCAAGAATATGAGTGAGGTTGTCATTATTTATTCATCATTCCAGTCCAGTTAGTTTCGGATTTTATTCTCTCGCCCACTTCGCTGTACAGTTGAGAAGTTAACTGGGGCTCAGAGAGGAGGAGGCGAGCACTACTTCATTCGGTCTGATTTAGATTGGATAAGTGGCGACGTTGGACTTGAAGAAACCGAATCTGTGAGTCACTCTATGCTAATAAAAATATGGGGAAAAGGTGTGGGGACTGGTACACAAAAACGTGCGTAGGGAGGGGTCGCATGCGTGCGTCTGGAGACAAGATTAATTACTCGAAATCTACGCTGCCCACTGGGTCCAAGGCTGCGTCAAGCACTACTGGTTCTTAGCGTTATTATTTTGAAGAAAAATATGAACGTAATTTTACATCGCTATTTCGGATAATATTCAGAAAATGTTGATATTCCCGGTCGAACGTAATTTCTCTTATCCAAACGTTTGAATCTGCCATTTCTCAAGCAGTAAATTAATGATCCTACTTTTGTCATTGTATGTGTTTGGCTTCTTTAAGAATCCCAGAATTGGCTTAAAGTTACTTGAGTTTTGATGCAGTTTCTAAGAATTCGTATCAATCTTTTCGTGACGAATGTAGCGTAGAAATTTCTATGGAAATCGGTACAGCCATTCCTCACCTAACTACTCTTAACAACCCTGCCTTACGACTAACTGTAAAATTTCATGAAAATAAAAAACCAATCAGTTGTTGCAGGGGCGAATTCAGGAGGGGCGTAGAGGCCGCATACCCCACTAAAATCTCTCAGAAATTGAATGAGTTGCTTAAGGAGTGAAGACAGATTCAACGCGCTTGTTCTTTTGTACGTTCTCAAAGACATTCAGTTAGACTATAAAATTGTAAACTTCTATGCAAATAAGAACCTACGAAAATTGATTTCAGTAAATCCTCTTTCATAAACGCTATAATCACACTTTGAATCTAAAAGTTTGAATTCACAATTTTACGTATCAAATAAATAAAAGAAAATTTAAATTTTATATGAACACTCTCTACTCATTTCTATAACTTAATATATATGATCACAAAATTTAAAATTTTGAATTGAGATTTTTACTGAGGAACGCGTCCCCTCTAACTGAAAATGCTGAATCCGGCTCCTGGTCGAACGTGGTAGTTTTTTTTTTTCTATCTTCGAAATGAATAAGGATTTACTTGTATTGCATTTACAGTTTTCAAACCGAAGCAATGTACAAAAAACGGAGCTGACTCTTTGTTTATTACATTTACTGTTCATTCCACTACTGGGTTGTATAAACATTTAGAAATAAATTAGAAATATTACAAAATATTACAAG
The DNA here is from genome assembly GCA_964036315.1 of Acanthosepion esculentum. Lineage (NCBI taxonomy): Eukaryota > Metazoa > Mollusca > Cephalopoda > Sepiida > Sepiidae > Acanthosepion > Acanthosepion esculentum. The sequence goes on from OZ038478.1 coordinate 133,945,279, forward strand.
GGAAGGGGATGAGGAGGAGGAGGAGCAGAGAGAGAGAAAGTGCGCACGCGCGTATATATATATATATAGAGAGAGAGAGAGAGAGAGAGAGAATTAATACAAGTAACAGTTTTACTTTTGTCACTTAGCTGATTGATATTACCTTCAGCATCCCGACTCCAGAGTTTCGTAGACGGACTCGTCCGTCCACTTATCAAAGGGTAGCAACTCACTGCTTATACATTTCGATAATTTAGAAATAAATTAGAAACGGGACATTAATGCTATTTGAAGCTGGTCGATACCAACCCATTACATGTATAGTATGCCTAAAATAGCGGCCATGTACAACTTATGACTTAGAGATTAGCTTGTCGGAAATTAATCTGGTTGTTAAATGAGTAGCTGTAGTTAAGTTTAAAAAAACGTCGCTAGGAAGGAACTGATCTCGGTAACTGTGATAAAAAAGATTAGTTTTTCAACAGCGAAATGATCACTTGTACAACATTCCACAAGGCGACCAGACTCGGTCCAGGAGAGTGGATAACAAGGTTATGTAAATATTGCAAACGCCTATCTGTTTTCTTTTTTCGTCCACTGAAATTCACTGAAACTAGAAACACAAAAGAAATAACAATAAGTCGATAAAAAAAGAAGCCAAACAATTCCTCCTGTTGTGTAATTACTAGTTTCCCAATACAATTGATTATTTGGCCTGTGCTGAAAACAACATTAACCAACTCCTCCCACTTTTTCTCTTATGATGGAGTAGTGCATAGCCGTTCGGATAAAGGAATCGTAGAGCCGATTTCGAATGCAAGTTGAATCCATTACATTCACTTATGTGCTAATACCCTTGGGAAAGGTATGAATCCTCTACTTCTTCCCCAGCTATGGGTGAATAGCAGGACAGAACGGGTTCTATAGCCTTGGATGGTAACTGGTCTACCGCAGAAAGAAATGGCAACCTACTGCGGGAAAAAAGTTTGCTTCATCAGTCATGTATCGAAAGATACATGATCGCCTAAGCGATTTTTTGGAAAAAAAAAAAGCTACGCCTAATAGCTCCCCTCTTTGTTTTTTCTCCATTCTAACTCTCGTCTTTTTCCACGCTTTTGCGTGCACTCGCTGACTTCCACATTTAGTTACCCAAAGGGGGGAATAGATCCCCCACACACACACACGTAATCGGTAAGCAATTTCGAGTACGTGCAACGACCCTGAAGCCAAAACTTGCTTCCTTGACGTATTTCCTACTTTTAGGTCATTTTTATCTCTTATCGTTTTATTTCCTGTTTTTCTTTTAATCTCTTCACGTCGCCATGAACTAGCTGACGTATTTGTCTACGTAAGGCAAAAGATCAAACCTTTGATCACAGATGGTCATAACGATAGAAGGATTCTTTAGTTTCAATAGCCGTTGAGCTGGTAAGACTTTCGGTATTTAATTACAATTTTTATTGGTTGGGTCATCGGCGACAAAACCGGTCACCACTACCACCACTAGGGTTCCTCGTGAGAATGGTGGCTAGACATGAAGCAAAACAAGACCTGTCAAACGGGTGATGAACCCCTTTGTATGGGGGTCAACGGCCAACTAGCATAATGGAGTAAACTGGGCTCTTTAGCTAGGGATGCAGGTAGTGTGGTAATGAGACAGCATCGCTGGGCAGATAACTTCCTAGACTGAAGTCTACTCTCAGGGCTGAGTCCATCCTCAATCGAATCGACGAAGACTAATAGTTGCCAAATTAAACTATGTGATAAAAGACCAATGGTAGGGCAAATTTATTTGTGTAAATAGCTTGTCGAATCAAGAGGCTGGCTATCTTGGGGTTCACGGCCAAACTGAAAATTAAGGAATTGAAAATGTAATGGAAAACAACAGGAAATTTTCTAATGTAACTTGACATGCGTTATGCATTTTTGTTTTAGATTTAAAATTATTTGAGGATACATATGTATCAAGATGTAGAGTTACTGTGTGGTGTTGAATGAACCTAAGGTAAAACGTGAAGTTCATGGGCTATGCAGCAAAGTTAACAGTTAACCCTAAATTTGAAGAGGTCTAGACTGTAACGATTGGGAAAATATCCTGTCGGGTGTCTGTTCTACAAAGCAACAGTTCTTAGGAAGAAGCTGTCCCCTCATTACTGTCACCCTTGCGTACGTGCCATGGTGGGTCACAGTTTTAAAGGTTAGGGTTGGTGAGAGGGATAAGGAATATAGCTCATCACAACACATGCCATAGAAATAGCGATAAAGCAGCGAGAGGTACCCAACATTTCTATGGGAAAGAGGTTGTAGGGTGGAAAATAATTCATCGTCCACAAGGCCGCGTAGACGCTTTTGAACTCTATCAACACAAGCATCTGAGGACCGAACAGATCCAACCCAGATATAACAGAATTACTCCAGTTTTGGTCTGATCTGGCTCTTGTAAAGTATTAAGCGAAAACTGTATACACCCAGGAAGGAATTGGGTTTATAATATAATTCAGGGGTTACGTAGAGGCTTTTGAACTCTATCAAGAGCAGCAAGTGAGGACTGGGCAGCTCCAGCCCTGATATGGCAGCAATACTCGATTTTTGTTCCCATTTGACTCTTGTAAGGATAGAATATGTAGCAGAGGAAATCAATTGAATGAAAAATGTTTCTTTGTCTCTACATCATTTTTAGCTCCGCCCCGATACAGCTATATGCTTACTACTTCTTTTTACGCGATGTCCCAAAATCGAGGAAATTCCAGTGAATTTTATTCATTGCTTAGACTAGGAACCCTCTCTCCTGCCCAGTTACCCTTGAAGTGAATAAAGTGTCTGTGTGGGGATATGCTCTAATTAATAACATCTTATTCTGTCACCTCTAACAGACTTATACGCGAAACAAGAACATGAACAAAAAAGTGTATGCGTTGATATTCTACGAAGAATAGCTTATTAAACGCTGTTATGATGAAAATTGGAAGCAACGATTTCTTCCTCGCTGAATAGCGAATTTTATATGACGTCAGTACAGTTAGGTCTGAGAATCAGTCGCCGTTTCTCAATTCCTTTCATCGCATCAAAAAGTAAAAAACGAATTTGATCATATTAAAATTAATAAAGAAAAAAAGAAAATGATTTTAAAAAAACTCTTCTCCGTGCAGAAAATGTCATGGTTTGGATATCAAATTCCCGAATGATTTCATTTACGACGCACCAATTTGAAGCATGGGCATCTTTCGTGAGATTCTCGTTTTTTTTTTGGGGGGGGGGGTCGTGGCTCTTTCTGACTACTTGGCTGCTTGAAAACTCTTCGTTCAATGCTTTCTCTTTTTATCGATCATTTTTTCCGACTTTGTCTTCCCTCCACTATTTTCTCTTTCGACTTTCTTTCTTCCCCACATCTCTCTTTCGACTTTGTCTTTCTTCCCCACATCTCTCTTTTGATTTTGTTTCCTTTGTTTGATGTATTTTGTTTTTAAGACGTGAAAATTTTATTTTCATATAACAATGTTGATGATGTGTGTGTGTCAAAGCGATTTGCTTTCCAAGCACTAGTTATCAAGATGCTTGTATCCCACATGGGCTTCACTTTCTAATTTCTTCTTGGTGCTTATTGTTCTTATTAAGGTGCTTAATGATCGAAATACCTTGTTTATGAATTAAAAAAAGTTCTCGTTCGCGGAAGGGTTGCACTTTCCAGTTTGAATCTATTAGGTTACGTTGTCAGTTGAATTTAGGACGCACTTCTATGTCTTCTCCTAAGTACAGGGAAAGCGTTGTGCATCCAGTTTATCATTCTAACTTTATTGGTGTTACTGCTTAATCCTCTCGAATGAATGTGCTAATTGGTTGCTTGATGCCTTCAGCTTATTTCGGGTTACTTAGAGCTTTGAGAGGGAACCTGGGGCAAAAAGAATTAATAAGCACTTAACTCGATATGATTTGTTTACACCAATATTCAAAAGAAGTTTTCACAGCTAAAGCTCTCGCTTCTATAAGAGGGCATATCAAATCCGCTCTCACATACGTACAAAGAGTGTGAGATATTCACCGTTTACAAGTTTGTCTGCTTTTTAACTCTGATTTCATATTGCATGTAGTTGATTTGTTGATTTTTCCACTTGTGCCTTAGTTGGATGTTCTAGCTGAGAAGAAACTTAGGTTACCGTATTTGTTGGCAGGAAAAATGCATGGTGATATTAGATGTACACTCATTTCAACATGATTTCAACACGTAATGTTTGAAGAAAGTTATCAGTACAAGACAAAAACACTTTAGCTATATCAGAAAACATAACTACATATAAAAAGCAAGCTAGTAGTACAGCAGAACACAAAGCAACAAATCATAACAGTGAAAAACAGCCCACAAGATATAGAAGTAACAAAGCAGAAAGTCGCCGTTATTTTGTTACGTTAATTCCTTTTACACAACCGATAAAAATGTTATACGCATAAATATTACGGATAGATAGAAGTGACTGGGGTTAAAATTAGCTAACATGAGGCCTCAAATTCTAAATATAAAATGCAGCGGCATTATTTTTTTTTTATTTTATTATTTTTCTTTCTTTTGTATCTATTCTGTAATTGGAGTGCGTGTAGTTACAGTGAAAAAAACATTTCTCAGCGTGGAAGTGAAAACGATTCCAAACTTTGGAAACGCTTTATATGAAAGGATGACAACCCACTGTAATATATATATATATATATATATATATATATATATATATATATATATATATATATATATATGTACTAAAGTAGAAAAACTTTCAAAAATTCAACATGCTATTCATTTGGTTTCATTAGAAATAAGCGGTGTTCTGCTTACTTTTTTTTTTAAATTTGTTTTCATTAGTTGTGTGGACGCCACGTGTGTACCTCATGACATGTGTTTGTGTTTATTTAAAATTAGGTTTATTAGTATATTTTAATTCTATGGTAAATATAACGCATGTTGGAAGTGAATGTGTAATACGACGTTACAACATCTGCAAATGTTAGGACATTACAATCTTGAAGTACAGGGTTTACAAGTATTAATGATATGAGGGTGTGAGGTTAAGTTGGTATTTCTTCATATGTTTATCATATAAGATTTCTGCATGTTCCTTGGTTAGCTAGCACGTACGTTACGCTTTGCCAATACCTCATACATAACTGACTATTCCATTTTGATCGCCAAGAAAAACGGGAAAGACATATCAGAGATACCGTTTGCGTTCAATGATATGGAAGAACTTGTCAATTTCAAATATTTTCGTTTGTACCCACCCTACTTTTTTAAATAACGACCAGCATTCATATTTATGATTGTTATTGCAATATTTTGTTAAAGTTGTTAAGCTCAAATATTTAACAAGGCAACTCGAGAATATCCTCACCATTCCCAGCGCGGACTTATTTCAAAGAGGAAGATGGATCGAGCGTGCCAGTTATGACAATGTGCTGTTGAAGTGACCACCATGTTCACCTGACTTGACACTTGATAATTTTTTTTCTATGGGGCTATATGAAAGGGCAAGTCTATATTCTCTCCTTTCTTACAAGCCTAAAGGAACTTAAGCAGAGAATCACTGAGTCGCTGGAGAATGTTACGCAAAACATGCTACAGCGTGTTTGGCAGAAGCTGGACTGCTGACTTGTCGTGTCACGGGTGGTGAATCTGTGAAGCTTTGTAAAATCTCTTATAAAATCCTCATACTTTTGAATACCTTGTTTGAATTTTTACATATAAATATTTCAATATTCAACATGAAGCTTATTTAATTTCGTTTGCCTGGGATATTTAGTTACTCAGATATTCATATTTTAAATGATGTCAGTTTTTGTTTTGTTTTGTTTTTTGGTAGGGGATACCCTGTATTTATAGAAAAGGCTAAGTGAATCGGCGATGGGAAAAGTGATTGAAACCAAGGTATCAGTGTTTTATTTATTTAGCATTGTGACCATAAATTAAAATTACTTAATTTAATCGGACCTCAGGAAGGTTTCATTCCACAGCTGGACATGAGAATATTCGAGACGTCAACTATTCTTCAAAATGATGTAGGGTTAGTCCATTTTACACGCCAACACTTGCTGAATTACTTAATATGGAAATTCTTCTTCTTTATGTACCGTATCCCCTCAGGACGTAGACGATCATGGTTCCCCACTATTACCTATCTTCTGCAGCTCTAAATAAATTGTTTTTTCTTTTATTTCTAAAACCTGTTCCGCGATCCATTTTCTCAAGTTCATCAAGTATATCATGCGTTGTTTTCCTTTGTCCCTCTTCCCCTCAAACTGTCCTATGAGTAACATATTTTCCAAGCCCTCTGTCCTCATTATATTCTCCATAAATTTAAACTCTCTTTCCAGATGTTAAGTATAAGTTTCTGTTTTATTCCATTTTTTTCTAATACCTCGTCATTGCTGACATGTTTGGTCAATAGTATCCTCAGCATCTTTCTGTAGAACCACATTTCTGCTGCTTCAAGTCTCTTCATCATTGGAGAAATTGTCCAGCATTCGCTACCATACAGTAGGACGGATATCACATGACAGTTCAGCACTCTTTTTTTTGTTTCTAACCCAGTTTTTCTGTCTCTTAATACTCTGCTTAGCTTTTGGAATACAGCTTTGCCCATCCCAATACGTCATCGGATTTAAGTGTCGCACTTTCTGTCCACTGTTAATACTCTTCCCATATATTTAAATTTTTGTGCTTGCTTGATTTTGGTACCTCCGATTTGTAATTTGCATTTTTGACTCGTTCTTTTAACAACCATGCATTCTGTCTTCTTGCAGTTGATGTTTAATCCTTTCTTCTCACTTTCCTTCACTGCCCTCTGTAGTAGATTTTGTGGTTTTCTTTCCGTGTCTCCTATCAGCACTGTATCATCTGCATATCTTGTGTTAACATTGTCAACGAAGAGGCCAAATAATGGAGATTTTGTTCATTGTGGAACGAATGTGGAAATTAATTTTTATTCATTTATTTATTTATTTATTATTAGGATCTACAAGCCTTTCCTCGGTTCGAGGATTCAAGTCTGTAAGTATTTAGTCTGGTAGGTGGTTCTTGTTGGTGGGGTCTTATCCCACTGTAGCGTGACAGTTGGCGAATTCCAGACTCAGGATATTAGGCCCTCTTCAAGATGAGGCGCTAGCACATTTTGTTCGCAGGGTCAGAATTTCTGACTGAACCTGTTTGTTTATCTAATCCAAATTCTGGAGTATAGTCAAATGAAATTCCTGAACCATGTCCAAGAACGACAGAGGGTTTGATAGCAATTAGAAACTTTTTTTTTCAACGATAATCATCGGAAAAGATTGTACAGCAGAACATTCACTCTTTACACTGTCTTTACTCTCTCTCTCTCCCCTTACCCATATATTAGATCTTCCTACCCTTTTTAAGATACTACCTAATGTCATATAAATAATTATTTTAAAAAATGTTACCACTAACTCTTCGCCTGGCCCAATTCCCATGCCCTCCTCTCAACAATCTTTCTCAAAAGCCCTCCTCTCTGTACGTGTGGCGGCGGGGGGGGGGGCACTTGAGCTCATGAACTTCTTCTAATAAGATGACCCTCCACTGAATTAATCACCAAATATTCTTGCATGTTATATTCTCACCCGCATTGCAATTCTTGTTCATTCTTTTTTCCTTTGTCGCCTCTCGTTATGTCTCGTTTTACCTTACATATACGCAAGTATTCGCAACTGTAACTTGTCTAACTACAGCCCTGTTTCTCCTTAGCATTCTAATTGCAACCTTTTAAAACACTTAATAACTCATTCGCTTAACAGTGTGAAAATATTTTAAACAATCTGTACACACTTAATGTTATTAACTCCACTTCCTTCTATCCCGTGTGCAATTAAAGTCGAATCAAAGCAAGTGGAGTTCGTAATCAGGCTGGTGAGAAATATTTCAGATTTTCGTCTAAAGATGCTTTGTCCTTTGTCAGAGAAACAAAGGTTTCTTTATGTGTGTAAACATCACTGGTGTATGGCACGGGGTTAAGATATTAGGGAGCTCAAAGATAGTTTATCTCGACTGATTTACCTATCGAGGACCATTAAAATACCTTAAACTGTCAAACAGTCTCTGCAATTACGCAACAGAATCTGAAGTTAACGCGTTGCTTATCTTAAACTGGACTGACTTCACTAAAATTGTCTGTTTTCCCCAAATCAAATCATTTATTTAACACATTTGCTTCCATCTCGACGGCCGCCACTTGTCAAGTCACTTCATAATTCGTTATTTGCACGTACAAAGCTTCAATTTTACTTTTACTACTTATTGTAGTCGGGGTTATTTTTTCTTTTCCGTCGTCGTCGTCGTTCTCCTGTTTTTTTTTTCTTTTTCTTTTTTCTTTTTGTTTTTTTTTCTCCTTCGCCGTCTTTCGTCGTCTTCGTCGTCGTTGTTGTGTATCGTCACTGGTATTGACACAACAGCTGGAACAGAAGCGCTAACAAGTCAATGTGTTTCTTTGCTCATTCCCCTGATTTTTTTTCTCAAAACACGTGGAAACAACTCTTAACCAATATTTGAAAGACCTAGAATTTTCTCCATTTGGTGTCTTTTAAATTCATATAGAGCTAAAAAGAAAATACTCATTTAAACCAGTGGCTCGATTGAACAGCAAATTGCCTTAGTTTTTAAATTACCATAATACCCTTAACATTCCATAACAAATATCCTTTCTCTGCCTGTTTTTCAGTACATTTACCAGTGAGTTTAATCTTGTAGATGGCGGCACATGTCCAGAACTTGGCTCAGATTACTTTAAAATGTAATTCAGAAAAGTTGGAAGTATTGAAATTCAAAATTTAGTAGCACTGGATTTTCAAAAGTAACCAGTTTGGCAACATTACCTACATGTATATTTTTCGACAAATATATGGAATCTATTAGGCAAAAAATGGGGGATGTGTTTACGACTTGGTTATAAAGCAAAACTGATCTCTCATTTAATACTAGTACGTTTATCAAATACTGATGATCTATAAGAATGTACTCCCGACTGGCAACAACTAAAATCGATGTAACTCTAAATGAAAACAATAGCATAATCAAGATGTTGACATTCCACACTACTTCAAATAAAAAGTTAGGAAGGAAATCCCCGTCAATACGTGATAACAGCCACTATCTTGAGAAACATATTTTCCTGAAAAAAATGATTTAAGAAAAAGATTTCGTAAATTTAAAAAAGTATTGTAGTACAAGCTGCTAGGTCAATGAATGCCAAATGTTTCCTTAAAAGGAAACAGCTAATATTAATAGGAGGCACGGTAGAATAATTGATTGTGGCTCGGATTTGAGTAGTTGGAGAGCTGAGTTCGAATTACAGTCAAGTTCATTGCATTCACTTACGTGCTAATATCCTTGGGAAAGGTACGAATCCATCTTTTCTCCCCCTAGCCATGGAAAAATAGCAAGACAGGTTTGGGTGGAAACCGGTCTAGGAGAAGGAAAACTCTGAATTCGAAACTCTATGCAGCTAAGGAAAGGAACGTTCTCATAGATGGCCGACTCCTTTTTTTTAATATTACCATTAAAGCGAATAAATTTTGGATTGACTGCCTCTTCATTCCTAAGTTGGTCCAGCTTATTTTTAAAATAACACAGTCGCAAATAGTGAAATTCAAATTTTGATAGAGCTGGATTTTCCGAATATCGCCCAATCGAGCAACTCTGAAAGGTGGTGGGGACAAAATGAATAAAACTCTACTGCTGTAATTTAATTAACTAATCGAGCTAACTTTTTAGAAACAGTGCTGAACTGCTATGTGATATCAATACTCCGATATGGTAGTGAATGCTGGCCGATTTCCTCAGATGAAGAGGAAACTACAGAGATGTTTCTACAGATGAATGCTGAGAATACCATGGACGGAGTATGAGTAATGATAATGTTTTAAGGAAAATGGTAACAAAAAGGACACTTTTAGTTAGAATCAGAAAAAGACACTTGAAATTTCTGAAGAAAGAGGTTAAGTGAATTTGACTTTCTCAAGACGAGAGAAACAGTGTGTGAAACACGTAACAATCTTGTGTCGGATTTGGGAGCGGTATGAGTAATAACGAAATAAACATGACTTAGTTTTGGATAGAAAGTTTTGGAGAGCCGTGAACACTCACATCATAAAGGGGCACGACACGCAAAAAGTTTTCACGGAAAGACAGATTCAAAAGTTAGGAGATGCGGTTCGAGTCTCGCTGGAAGGTTATTCTTTATTTCCAAGCCACGCCTATTAACATCAGTTGAATGACGATTTTGAGTTTTGACCTTTTCGATAAAAGGCAGCTGAAATTAAGAGTTGGTTCGGGGATAGATTTGAAAGAACAATTGCTGATGGTGTTTCGTTCAATTCCTCTTGGTTTTAAATTTATATTTTTAATGCGCTTTACTTACATTTCCAAATTTTGGAGAATAAAAGAAAGTATTATGAATTGCGATTTTCTTTTTAAATTTTATTTATTTGATCCCTTTATTTGTCGTTGTTGCTACAAACATGAAACTAGTGCGTCTAATTAAGGAAAATGAGCGGAAAAAATAAGTCCTGATAGGCTTTATTGACGATTTCGTCACGTCGAATTTGCACGGCTTAAGCAGTTTGTCATGTGTATAATTAGACTGGATTAATGAAATTTAAGAGAAAATACTTGGTTGAAATTGTGTATTCAGTTGAAACAATGCTGGTGACGGGATGAAGTAATTGTGATGTCAATGTGTATATTGTGTTCGTAAAATGGTAGTTGTTTATTTGGTTTTATTGCGTGCATCTCTGTTTTCTCCCTCCCCCCTTTCTGTCTCTGTTTTTCTCCCTCCCCCCTTTCTGTCTCTGTTTCTCTCCCTCCCGCTTTCTGTCTCTGTTTCTCTCCCTCCCTGCTTTCTGTCTCTGTTTCTCTCCCTCCCTGCTTTCTGCCTCTGTTTCTCTCCCTCCCTGCTTTCTGTCTCTGTTTCTCTCCCTCTTTTCTTGATGTTGTAATTTATCAAGGAAGACGTCGTAGTTTTCGCTAACCCAAGTATTTGTATATGTAATCACCAAATTCACAAAAAGTCATTGTCCTTTTTTTTCTGTACTATCCTTCTTTAGAAAGATAGTAGCGTGTGTGTGTTTTAATTCAGACTAATCATTCTCCTAAACTAGCTGGCAATCAAAATTAAAGAGCCCTATCTCCACTGATATCAAACCATATCTGGTAGGAGCAGAGATGGAGTCGTGCCGTCTCTGTGGGTATTACTGCGACGTGAATGTAACGAACTCGGCCAGAATTTGAACTCTGCTCACTGATTCCACTTTCCCTGACGATAACCTTTTTCGACACTCCGATATCCATGTAGATCTACAATGGATCCTTTGGTCATCTTTCCACTAACCAGCCAATGACTGTCCGACTTTGCGTCTATTCTTTTCCGCGTCGGTGTGCACCAAAATCTTGGAAAGGTGAAAGGTCACAAGGAAACGTAAGATGAAAACAAACATCACGGCAAGAAATAAGAATTTGAACCCTGTTTCGAGTACAATTATGTGATTATTAAGGGTTTCACTTGCTTAGTGGATGGATGGATAGGTAGGTAGGTAATACTTAGGACATCTCTGTTCTTCCCTTTGACTTTTCCTCCTACCAACTCTCTGCCCACTCCAATATCACGACGCGCGGCTGGCAAATCTGGTGGCATCAGAACTGTCCTAAGGAAAGTCTGTCTACATGAATCGGTGATTCAGAATTTTCAGCCTCAACTAGGTATTTAATTGACCCCCTACTGAGTCAGGTTGTGACATAAGGTCGGTTTTTAACGTGGGGACCCGAGTGTTTTCACCCGGGCTGCTTGTCTTGGCTGGTCTTAGCTTGTCCAAGCTAGTCTTGGCTTGTCATAGCTGGTCCAGGCCGGAGCCGGTCCAAGCTAGTCGTAGCCATGATACCACCAGCGCAGGGACGAATCCCTACACCAGGCAAGTATCGAGCAAGTATCGAGTGAAGCTCTCAGCCAGAAGGCTGACCAAGCGAGCGATCTGCGAACAGATACTACGCTTTGATCCGGGCCTCCAGGCCGAGCAGCTCCTTTTCAGCCTCAACCATCACCGTTAACAGACCAACAACCGCAAATCCTCAATGTCCGGTTTGTTGTCACTGTTCCTCCAAAAGTATTCATTTATTTTATTTATTTTGTTCTCTTTCGGTTAAGTGGTTGACCGAGTCGAAGACTGTCTCCCAAACTTTATCGCTGGTCATAAAACACAACACACTTGAGATCGAGATAACGTCACAAACCATCCCATTCTATGTGGGTGTCCTGATCTCAGTGTGTGCATACAAGATTGATAAATACGATTGTGAGTTTTCTGTATCGATAAGGTAGAGGAAAGAAAGAAAAAAACATTACCCCCCCCCCCGATTCGACTTCAATACTTGTCGGTTGTAGAAAAAATCTGAAGGCGTTAAAAATTTATTTGCGAATAAACTTAATGAGAATTTATTCTTCGTTCTGTTACCACAAGTTGTCTTAATACTTGTATATATCGTGTATATAGAGTGGGTGATCATGACTCACCACAACTTCCTATTCTTTGTAGCTCATTTCTTCCTCTCATTCCTTGTCCTTAGCATCCATTTACATAAGGCCATTAGTTACTCGCTGTTTCTCTCTGTCCGTCTTGCTTTAAATTATTTCTGTGCGTGTCAAATTCTCTAAGCTCTCTTTACTTGTTTCGTGTCTTGAAAAAATCAATTCTCTTTTTCTGATACCAAGTATGAGTGTTCTTTATGTCTCTGTTTTTCCTTAAAACTTCCATGTTGTTTACATGTTCTATCCAGGGTATTCTCGGCATTCTTCTGTAGAACCTAATCTCTGTTGCTTCAAGTCTCTTCTTCCGCCGTGAAGAAATTGTCCAGCATTCACTGGAACGGAATATGGATATTGTATAGCACTTAGGAACTTTTCTTTGTGTCTAACGAATGTTTCCGGTCTCTTAATATTTGGCTTAACTTTCGAAATGTATATTTCGCTATTCTATTGTCTTCGAATTTCGGTGCCACATTTTCTAGCATCTGTTAAACACTTCCCCGATATTTACATTTCCGTACTTGCGTGATTTTTGACATCACCAATACGGGGAAGTAATGAATAGCAACTCTGATTGAGGAATCGGAGAGCCGAGTTCGAATTCCAGTCGAATGCATTACATTCACTTACGTGCTAATACCCATGGGAAAGGTATCAATACTCTACTTCTTCCCCATCCCCCTGCTATGGCTAAATAGCAGGATAGACCGGGTTCTATAGCCTTGGATGGCAACTGGTCTACCGCAGAAAGAAATAGGGAAAAAATTTGCTACGTGAAAAAATCTACTACGGGGAAAAAATCTGCCTTGTCAGTCATATATCGAAAGATACATGATCGCTTAAGCGTGTATCAAGCATGACACATAACTGACTGATCTTGCTACACGAAACTATTATTTTGTCTTATAGATAATATGTAGCTATACAGAAGTGCTGGCGATATTGCTTTCAATTAAAACCAGCAGGTCGTTCCACTTAACAACTATTAATGAAAGGCTTTTGGACTCGTTAACATCCCTGCCGGGGACTGGTTGACAGATGACTTTGACAAGGAGTTACTTACATTTTACAACCAAGTTTATCAATCAGACCCCATTGAGCAGAAGGTTGTTTGGCCAAGGTCCCCTTTCCAAAGAAAGGAGACCTTGGCCAAACAACAAACTATCGAGGGATAACACTCACCACAATAGCCTCCCAAATCTACAACCTTCTCTTATTGAATCGCATCCGCCCTGAGCTAGACAAAATCCTTCGCAAAAACCAAAACGGTGTCAGACAAAACAGATCAACAGTTGGCCAAATTCTAACCATTCGCTGTATAATAAAGGGTGTAAAAGCCAAGAACCTCAAAGCTGTGCTTGTATTTGTCGATTTCTCCAAAGCCTTCGACTCCATCCATCCTGGCAAACTCGAAGTGATCATGTTAGCATATGGGATCCCGCAAGAGGCAGTATCAGCCATCATGATACTATATAATAACCCCCGCTCAATGGTCCGATCTCCCGATGAAGTTTTCAACGTTGTCGCGGGAGTCTTGCAGGGGGATAGGCTTGCCCCTTTCCTTTTTATTCTGTGCCTAAATTACGCCCTGTGAATATCTGCCGATCTAAACACAGATCTAGGGTTCACCCTTGAAAAAGCAAGAAGTTCACGTCATCCAGCAAAAACAATAACAGACATAGTTTCTTCATCTCATCGAAGAAGCGGACAGCGAGATTGGTATCTACATTAATGCTGGCAAAATAGAATATACCAGCTTCAAACAAGGAGAAATTAAGTTGAAAAGCAGCAACAACATCAAATCCGTTTAGGAATTTGTTTACCCCGGCAGCAACATCCATTCAACGGAGAGAAACTTCAAAATTCGCTACGGCGAGGCCTGGGATGTCCTTCATGGTCTAAGCACCATCTGGAAGTCCTCCCTCTCTGACAATCTTAAGATGGACTTCTTTAAGGCCACGGTAGAAGCCGTCTTGCTCTACGGCTCAGCTACATGGACACTGACGAAACACCAAAAAGCATCACTTGACGGGGCATACACAAGGATGTTACGAGTCTCACTGGACATCAGCTGGAAGAAACACCCAAGAAATGCCTGTATGGATACGTTTCACCTATCTCAGTTTCGCTAAGAGAGAGAAGGCATCGGCTAGCTGGTCACTCCTATGGAAAAAAAGTCGAGGCATGTTAGTGACACCCTCCTATGGAATCCATTGACCAACTTTGACTCTGAATGCCATCTGGAGAACCTGCCGACGGCAATGTCTGAAAGAGATGGTTGCAAGGAACTAGTCAGGAGAATCCGAGAAGAATTCTCGACCTGATGGTGATGAATGAAAGCAGAGTAAAGAAAGTGTGAAAAAAACGCCCCAAAAGAAAAGGAAAAATATTTAACCAAGGACATTGATGTGGCTTAGCTTCTTTTTTTTCTTTTTTTTTTTTTAGCTGCTGACACAGTGTAAAAAACAATATACTGCCACGAGTAATCGAATAAAGATAAAATTATTTGTTCATGTCTGAATTTTTTCGATGAGGAATTCTCATTATATACATTTTAAATCCGACTAGCGTTTTCATCTCGGTTGCTATACTACGCTTTGGTTACTGGACGACACATCTGAAGAAGGCTGGTGGGTACAAAGATTGAAACCGCGTAAGTATATTAAAAAATCCTTTATGCCAATAAATAAGACTTAAGATAAACGTTTCTATAACGGAAACTATGATCTGGAATTGGAATGAAAGCAGTGAAGGTATATACTCCGAAACATCAAAAAAATTCAGGATGTGGAAATAATAAATACTAAACACTTTACCACCATCTGGATTTCATTACGAGCCCACCGTTTTACCGCTGAAAATCCCACTGTAAAACATCGCAATACTTCTGCATTGATGACGTTTCGACCTGTGAAGGCAGTTTCCTGCGACAGCTTTTGCTCGATTCGTTTTGCTCATCGAGGGTCGTATGTTTGTCGCTGAAAAATCGGTTTTCGTGTATTTTGTCGCCCGTTTCCTCGATTGTCCATAATCCATCAGAAAAATTCAGAACGCGAAATGAATAAACTCTAATCACTTCAAATAATCCCCGTTTGTGGACCAGTTATAACCAATTTAGTATAGGAGATAAGGAAATTGAATATAGTACTAGAGATAGTTTCTCCCAATACCGTAAGTTGCTACGAAACCAAAATATTAACCAAAGAATTCGAGCCATGTTCTTAAATAACCTCGTCAGATCCGGACTGTCATGGATGCATATTGTTTGTGTCTAACGGTATTTTTTCTATCTCTAATAATGAAGCTTTATAGAAAATGGAAAGCAAAAAGGAGACTTAACATGAGCAAGGGGCAGTTGAAATTTCTAGGGCAACTAATGAGGAAAGAGGAAATCCCATTCACGGGAGATATTGAAGACAAGAGGGATTGAGCAAAGCACCGCATAAACCTACCCAGGATAGATTTTTAAATGTTTGACAGAAGTGGGATTAAGAGATAAAATTTTATAAGAGCTTCAAAGGATTTTCTGTCCCTTTTCTCGCTATCTGTATCTCCCTGCTTTTCTTCCCATCTGTTTCTCTCCTCCCTGTCAGTCTCTCTCTCCACTTCCCCCTCTCTCTCTCTCTCTCCGCTTCCCCCTCTCTCTCTCTCCGCTTCCCCCCTCTCCTCCCTCTCCTCCCTCCCTCCCCTCCCTCTCCTCCCTCCCTCCCTCCCCTCTCCTCCCTCTCTCCCCTCTCCTCCCTCCCTCTGATTCCCCCCCTCTGCTTCCCCCCTCTCTCCCCCCTCCCTCTCTCCCTCTCCCCCCTCCCCCTCCCCCCTCTCCCTCCCTCTCTCCCTCTCCCCATCTCCCTCCCTCTCCCCCCTCACTCTCACTCCCTCTCCTCTCCCCCTCTCTCCTCTCCCCCTCTCTCCCCTCTCTCTCCTCTCCTCCCCTCCCTCTCCCCTCCCCTCCCCTCCCTCTCCCCTCCCCTCCCTCCCTCCTCCCTTCTCCCCTCCCTCCCTCCCTCCCTCCTCCCCTCCCTCCCTCCCTCTCTCCTCCCTCCCTCTCTCCTTCCTCCCTCCCTCTCTCCTCCCTCCCTCTCTCCTCTCTCTCATCTGCCTGATCGTACTGTTTAAAGCTCATTGAAAATAGGGCAAGCAATAGCTGAGAGGTTCTCAATAAGGACAAGATTTGATATCCATAGACATGGTTATCCACCGTAGATTATTCCCTGAAGGTTATCTGAATCGCACAATGTTGTCGCAAACTGGAACAAAACTCTAATAAACCGTTTCAATAAATCCGGATATTCGTCGAATATATTACACCAGAAAACAACCACCGGAACTCTTTCAAATTTAGCCATTAACTGAGTATTTCAACTAATAATTAATTTTATAATCTGCCACCAAAACTCATTTCATGTTGTTCCCAATTACGCATATTTTCGTTCTTCAAATCGGGTAAATATTCACGTATTCTAATAAGACACAGAAAGACTTCAGATTTCATTCACTAATACTGAAAATAGCGGCAAATAGCCGAGAAGCATTTAGCTTCACATCTGAGATCCAGTATTACAATTTCTGTGTTCGCGATATCATTTTATCCTTGCCTTCAGAACTATTCATTTCTTTCACTTTGCAAAGATAAACATGACTCATTCAATTTTTACAAAAATATCGGCTAAGCTTGCCCGTCATGAGTCATATTTGCTAATCTGTCGGCTAATCGAAATCGACGATCGATAAAAATATGCCAACAATTCTTTCCAGAATTCAAACCTTCTCACATAAATATAACTACCGGATAGCCATCTTACCGCTGCATAAATATTGGAGAACACTGCCGATATCTTTACATAAGGCTTCTTTATTTAAAGTGAAAACAATGGCCGAGATTTAATAAAATATTTAATCGGCACTGTTTTGTCTAAAACCGATTTTTAATATAATTGAAATGTTTCTTTAATAACTAATGCATAGACTGTCAATATTCATCTGCACTAATTCCTTAATGAGGAAAGAGGGCTTGGATTATTCGACACTAAGAGGATATATTAAAAGACAAGAGTGACTGGGAGAAACTGTTAGTTACCTACCGATCAAGCTTATGGTAATGGATGATAAAATATGGACTAGGAGGGAGGAAGAGATAGTAAGGAGGTAGAGTTTGCTGAGAGATACAAATAGGAAGTTTTGGAAAGCCATGATCGTCCACCTCCTGAGGGGCCACAACACGTAAAAGGAAAATACCATTGGAAAGACGTTATTCTATATCTTCTATCCAGCACCTAGCTATGAGTAAAATACTAGGACACACTGAGCTCTCTAGTATCGACTGGGAATCGGTCAAGGAAAACAATTGTAAATGCAAAATCTGAATTAGCATCAATTATGAGTACCATATATACTCTAGTATAAAGCGAGTTTTTATGACCACTTTTTTTTTTTTTTAGTAAAGAATAGGCGGTCGCACTATAAACAGGTAATTTTTGTGGAAGAGATTAGAAATCATGCATTTTCGGTGACCGGGTGCACTGCACACAGGAGGGTTTCTTTTTTCTTTAATCATTTAACCCCAAAAGTGAGAGAAAAGACTGGGTATAGGGAGGATTGAGGAAAGAATAAAAGATGAATGGGGTTCAAGAAGACAGGAGATGGTGATTGACGTTGCATTTAAATTTTTGAAAACTAGTTTTCAGGGAAGCAAGTAAACGAAAGAGTTCCACAGGCGGGAAGTGCGAGAAAAGAAACTGTTGGGGTAGAAGTGGCGGTTACATTTAATTATTTAAAAATTGCAAAAAAGAGTGGGTAGGACTTGTAAGCCTTCTGAGTTGTCGAAAAGATTCATAAACGAGTGGAATGAAGCGTTGAAGTTGAGTTCAATGCCTGGGTCTGGAAATGCTAAGGTCAAATAATCCAGTTTAACGGAGAAAAAACAGCCAAGCAGTACAAAGGTGAATAAGATTGGTGTTTATTAATGGATAAGAAATATCCAACTGGAAAGCAGAATGAGTACAATCTCGTCTCATCGAGTGAATAAAGTGTTTCTTCCGAAATTCAGAATGTTACTAAGTACGAAGACAGACCTGAACAAGGCCGGCGTGAACAAAGGCCGAAATGTTGTGCGAATAACAGATATAATGTGCATGCTGGACCTAATAGCAACTCGTGTAATAATATTATGCTTGGATGAAATATCCTCTTTAGGAATTTTGTATTCGTTCCGTTGATCTTGTTACTTTTTTTATTAGTTCCATCGATCTTGTTACTTTTTATCACATCGGTTAAGGGCGAATCATTTCCAATTAAACTGTTTAATACGTCTATCGACCTTTCGCATTCGAGAAATCTAAGAAAATGTTTCCTCAGACAGGGATTGAACCTGCGTTCACCTTTCTATAACCAATATATATATATATAGTGCAACGGATAAATTGATGTCTAAATTATGCAAAAATGAAAATAACACTGGCATCTCATTTTACCATATATATTTACCAAAATTACACAAAAATATCTTCAAATACTAAAGAGTAAATTCATTCAATAAAATCGTCATTGGCTTCAACCATGGCCTCCAGACGACTTCAAAATCTCCTGCAATTCTACGGGAAGGTTTCCTTGTTTAAGTTGGTCAATGCTGCCATAATCTTTGACTTCAATTCATCTTTAGTGTTACAAGGAGTTGGGCTCTCGCTGAACTGCACCCCACGCATAATAATCAAGACGATTGCAGTCTGGGAAGTTAGATGGCCAGATTATCTGACAGCCATGACTTGGTTCTGTGGCATGGTGCAAAGTCTTGTTGCCAGACATAGGGTCTTCTAGCAGTAACCCTCTTGATCTGGGGAAGCACTACCTCCTCAAAGCACTTGATGTAGGCCTCCGTGTTGAGTTTGAGGACCTTACCAACAAATTCGGGTGTTCTTTTATCAGTTGTTTTCTGAGCTGCCGTACCTTCGTAATCACTATTAGACTCTTTCCGAATCCTCCACACTGTCCTCAGATTGATACCCAAACACTCTGATTTGTTCGTATTGGAGCTTCTGCTGGAGTGAATTGCGTCATGGTGCTTTTTTCTCACAGACGGTGCCCAGGTGACCCTGCTATACTGGGCAGTAGACATTCAAAACAACGCACCGCATGCGCGGAATTAAAAATATAAAATACCGACAATTTACCCATCGCACTTATATATATATATATATATATATATATATATATATATATATATATATATATATATATGCGCCATTGTGGAAGAAGGAGACAGTCCCTTCCAAGATCTTATTAGATCTAATGCTTTAAGTTATTTATGGTAATGGCCTTTTGGCTTGCTTATTTTATTTATGTATGTGCGGGTGTAATGGATAGCGGCTCGAAACAAGAATTCGGAGAACAGTTCGACTTCCAGTCGGGTTTCGTTACATTAACTTTCGCACTGGGAAAGGTATTACTTCATTTCTCATCCCCTATGGGTTAATTATTAAGACAGACTAGACTGAAGAGCCTTGGTTGGCAACTAGTCTAGGCGAAGAACAAAAACGTGTTTGTATGAATAGATGGCAGAACAAAGAACACTAGTGGATATGAAGGATGGTAAATGGTTAAGAGATACGTCGAACAACGAAAAACGGAGTTGTGAAGAAACTTTGTCGGTCATGCCCTGAAATTACATGACCTATGAAACCATTCCGAACAGTCTCCCAATGGAGCAGTATTTTGAGTAAAAACTCCACCTCAAAACTCACAATTTCGAACATTTTTCTAATGGACTACCATCCCAAATTCCCCGCAAAATTCACAATTTCGAACATTCTCCCAAGGGACTACCATTCCGAATTCCCCCTCACCCCAAAATCCACAAATTGGAAACTTCTATGGGTTTCTGATGCCTTCGAAAAGCTAAACAAAGTATTATGAAATAGAAAAAATGCCTTTTTTAGAAACTAAGAAAATCCTGTAGAACTATTATGCAATACCTAGTCCTCTCAGTGGCTGTAATTTTAAAGAAGAGCTGAAGCGGCAAAATGTATTTCTGCCGATGAATACTGACAAAAATAAGTTCCTCGGAAGTTTTAAGGAAAACAGGAATTACAAGAAAACTGCGACGTATTTGCATTGTAGCAATTTATTAAGTTTAGCTTAGATGTGACAAGTCTCGAAGTCTCTTAATTGTAATTGATCAAGCGGGACGAGCCTTTTTTTTTTCTTTTTTTTAAAACCATTACACCACGTCGAAGTGTCCGTGTTTTTTGTCTTATACAGTGAATCAAATGAAAGTGAAGGTTATTAGACACCGTATCATGCTGTGAATAATCCACCTAAAACTAAATGGCCAATCGGCAAATGACAGTAAATCTGTGGCTGACTCTTTTTATTCGCTTATCTGTCATTATATAGTATTGGCGTTAATCTTGACTTTCACCATGCCTAGAGTGGAAAAACAGGCTGTTTGCTTTGTGAGCACTTTATAGTTAAATTCCCTTTCATATTAATTATTCTTTCGGGTTTTACTTGTCTGCCCTGTTGTATGTCTACTCAGTTGTAAGTCGCTTTCAAGGTGGCAACCGTAAATTGATGAGAAAAGAAAATAATTATTAAATTTATTTTTTCTCTCCGTGTTCCCAACTCTTCTTTTTCCTCTCTCTCTCTCTCTCAGAATTCTAGTCTTTCATTACATTGACTTAGGCGCAAATTCCCTTGGGAAAGGTATAAATCCATGTCTTCCTCCAGCTATGGGTTAAATAGTATGCCTTTATATGTAAAAATCATTGTCATTCTCAAATATTGTTAATGCAGCGTTCACTCGCAAAAAGAAAGAATTGTGCTTACAATCCAATATGTGTTATGGCTTCAAATAACCCACGAAGGGCTGATAAGCCGTAAAAATCAAATCAATCAAACCACGAGTATAAACAGCAGGAGTTTTTTCCTACTTAGGAGAAATGCGGTTATTACAAACTCTGGAGTACCTCAATTTAAAAATCGATTCAGGCTGTGGTCAATTTTACTACCTTTCGTGTTATTGAGACGAAAGTGACTACTTCCGGTTGCTGCCTCTTCAATTGTATAATGACTGCCATGTTTGTGCGTGTCATTTAAATGCGAGATGCAATCATTATTCATATATAAAGGGAGGAAATGAATATTTGTCAAGTATGCTTGTTTTTAATGAAAAGAAAATGTTTCCACTCCCTTGACTGGCACAAAATTTATGATTGTTCAGTTGTCGTTAAGACGTCTTGCATGACGATTGTTCTCTGATTTTAAAAAAAATGTAATGGCTTTCAGGTTGCGAGAATAAAGCGCTAACGAAGTTCCAAAAGTCTGGTCACTAGTATAATATTATTAACGAAGTGACCGAGTGGTTAGAACGCTCACTTTCCAACTAGGATATCCGAGTTCGAATCTCGGCATGGTCGATTTGTCAGTAAGATTACTTTTTGATGCTATCGACTTGTTATCCCTGCGTCGAGCATCTTCCGGGGCAGAAGAGGCCAATGAAATTTGGTTGCCCCCCAATTTTCTAGAGGAAGAAAATAAGAGCAGACAAATTACACCGTTCTGCTAGTATTGACTTTAGTATTAACCCTTTGATTTTGTTTTGGAGTTAACCCCTCTTGTGATCCACCAGTTTGAGAGTGGAAAAGGCAAGAATAGATTAGTACTCCACTACTATGAATGTAAAGTTATTCAGTTTGATTTAGTGAAGTAACATACTTATACTAAAGCTCATTCCGAAGTTCTGTATACGATAGTGGTGTACTATGAAAATAAAGACGCTGCTTGAATTTGCACCCCCTCCTCCGAATAAAAATCTCGGTCCCCAAGTGCCCCTAACACTTTCAGAATTCCAGAATCGCTACTGGTGACAGCATAAGCCGCGGATGGATTCTGTGGGTGTTGAACAATCACAAACTCTTCTCTAAAATATATTTGAATTAATTTATCGTGTTCGTTACTGGATGCCTATAAGCGGTTGCAAAAGTTTTTGGATTCGTTTTCGACATCCACTTAAGCTAGAGAAATAATTAAAATGGTAATTATCCATGAGTTGTACGCTATGAATGAAAGAGCAATTAGAGATTAAGAAAGATTAATTGGTTTGTTTAACAGCATATCAACTCCTTATGGGTCATTTAATGCCGAAACTTAATTTCCCTGAGAGCTTTGAATTAAGGAAAATGTTATTCTGCTTTCACAATTGAATACATGATAGATGATACTAAGCTTTTATGCATATACATACTTGTGTGGACATGATTACAAGAGGTAGTGATATGTGTTTTACGTTGTGGTTTTGTTGAACTTGTTTTGGGATACAGTTTGATTTCTCTAAGAAATTGTAGGATATATGGATTAATATCATGAAAGAGTTCTTTCATGGTGGTTGCTTCGTTGATTTTGTTTAGCGACATATCAAGCTCTACGAGTTATTTAATGCCAAAATCTAAATATTTTGATCAGTTTTATAGCTCGGCTAAATATATTTTAAACGCAAATGTATGCCTTCAACTACAGATAAAATGTATTGTTGGTTATTTTACTATAAATGGGTATTGTTTGTGCATTTTATATAAAAATGTATTTTTATACTTTTCCTAGTGTTTTGTTTTGGGGTTCAGGTGCTACCACTCCGGGTCAGAGTGGATCTGGGGACAACAGCAATTAAGAGGCGGTTCTACGCCCCACAAAACCTCCAATATCCCAATCAGGGGCCATGCTACCGGATGTAGTTTATCGTCACACCCAGGACAACCTAGATTGATTGATCATTGACTTAAAGAAGCTAAGATTGTACAGTTTAGGGAAGTATCTACTCTACAGTTTGTCCCTTTAAATTGCGTTTTTGGGAGGTGAGGAAGCTGTTTGAGTGAAACTTTGTTCATCTCTTTGGAACACGCAGGTAATAAGAGCGATTCGGCCGTCATACGGAAATGACTTTTTAGTCACAATTATCATTGGTCAGTGCAATATCAGAATTCCTCTTTCATAAGGCAGAGCATCAATAGTAAACATATACAGGAGGCAACCTCGGATCTTTTGTGTAAGATTTCTGTGATGTTATGTTTGAATAGCTCTGTGATCTCGGTGGCTGACAAATTCAAGCAATATAGCTGCTTCAAATTTTGCGGGTAGCTTTGTAAATCTACAACCGAGATCCTCGAAATGTTTCTAACTTTTGGTGGAACGTTCTTGCAGTCGAATTTTTTGAGTGCCATACGCATTTTGGGACCGTTTCAGAGTCGGTTCATAAGCGTTCAGGCTAAATCATCAAATACTAGAAAATATGGTGGGGGGGATTGTGAACTCATCCACGAGGAAGAATCCATCAACTCTCTCGCGTGACTGAAATCAATTATGCAGTTGACCAGGTCCTTCCACAATGCTCCGAAGGTTGTCCCTAGATGTTTTTTTTTTTTTTTTTTTTTTGACACTTGATCAAAAGCAGCAGTTTGATACATGCATTGGCTTCGCGTTCCCTAAAATGAAATTGGATCTTGAAGGAACACCGGTTCAAGATCGCAGCGGAGATTCAAACGGAATCACAAGCCGTGTTGAACAGCCTCCAAGAAATGATCCCTTCTCAAGTGCAGAAGAGGATTGCTGGGTACGTTTCATAAGGGACTCTTGAAGTGGGTGGTGGCTATATTTTAAATCATATATGAAATATACTATTGACTGCAGTATTTTACGGGCCTAGTCAAGGATCATTCCGGTACCATGTATGGCAAAGTTTATCTTAACACAAGTCGAAAAATAAACCAAGCAACAAAACGACGTTTTCTCTCGACATCTCTATTACCATATATTCTCTCGGTAATTTTTAATTATATTAGAAAGCTATTTTTAGAATTTTAATAAAACCATAAGATATGAAACCGTAGCACCATTAAGACTGAGGAGTGTGTCCGATCCTCACTTGGCGCTCTATACTTTCTGGCTTGTGCCACATCTAAGCTACACTTAGAAAATTACCATAACATATGAAACTAAATTTCTACGTTTTTGTTGTTTTTTAATCGAGAATTGACAACGAAAATGTTCAAAACTTTATTTGTAAGATTATCGGGCTATGACGATAAATTTTTTTGTTTTTTAGGAATTTTGTTTATAATATATCCTCCTCTTTTTTTTCTTTAGCGAATTTTTGAAGGTGCCTATATAAAAGATATATGCGAGACTTGTTTCAATATATTGTGCACAAGTATAAAATTTAATGTTAAAATTATCGAAATAGATTTTTACAATAAAAATTACCGATGATGTATGCGATTCTCGGGACGTCAAAAAACAAATCATTTTCACCATCTTTTTCTTTCTATATTTTTTTTACCTGATATTAAGTTAAACTTATATAATTTAATTTACCTTCCTTTTTGAAGGTTAAATTTACAATATATGATTTCATACTTTATTCCAGTCTACTATTACAATATTGTATTTGCAGGCACAAAATCATACATTCCCAACCCTAGAAAATCACATTAGAATATATTTCAATAAATATATGCTGAAAGATACTAAAAAAAAAAAAATTCCACAAAATATCCTTGTAAGATGGGGAATGTCTTAGGTTCGGGTGCGTGTTATGTAAAGGTAAATACGGTAAGCGAAAATCTTATTAAAACTCATTAAACTAAATCACATTATACAAAGAAACCTGAACGGGATCTCAAATCATGTATGGTATTAAAATACCTGCTTTTCTATTTCTGCAAGGCAAGTTGATAAGTCTAAATGGCTGAAGAAATATGAAATGTCACAAATGTTTATATATATTAAATTTTATCGGATACAATACGCTAGAGCCCCTCAAAGTAGAGGGTGCCTATTAAAAATGACAATGACGAATGAGGTTGTATGATATAAAAGCAAAAGAATGTGGTAGGAAGTAAAGATCCAGTGTTGTGGAGTTTTAAATAAAGGCAGGAAATGACGGACTAAAAGATTATTTTAAGTTAACCAGGGGAATCATTTATTTCCGCTGATGCATTCGGCAAAAAAAGGTGTGTGTCACCAGTGTCGGGAGTTGGGGTTCCATTAGTTGTTCAGGGAGCATATGAAGTTGTGTGTGTTTGTTTAAGCTCGTCTATTAATTGAAGGAACCCAAAGTGTCCCATTTAATGTATTGGTATGTACACGTCTGAAATTCTTTTCGTCCCCAGTTTTGTATGTTCCTTTGCTTATATATAAATGCAAACAGGAAAGACTTGTTAAGGATTCATACTGAAAACTTTCATTTATCTTTTTTTTTCTTTTCTTTTTTTTTAAATAAAAAAAATAAAAACGAGACTTTATTACTTTTTTCCATGTTATGTTGTCTAACTAGCTATATTCCTTGGTTACACCAGCCCTGGCCTTTGTAGCCGAGACTCGCTCTGCTAAGTACACAAGAATGAATACCGTAATTTCTCGAAAATAATACACATTTTTTGAAGTGATAACAGGGGTGCGTATTATAAATAGGTTTGAACAAAAATATTTTTTCTTTATTGATTTATAATAAATACGAACTTGTTCTAAAATAAGAAAGCTTTATCCCAATTTTCATTTTAAATCCAACAATAATATTTGTAACTGTTTTTTTGTTTTTTTGTCAATAAATTTGTTTATCAGTAACCGCATTTATTTGGCGAAAAAATAAAAACTCTATAAAAAAGCCAATTTCGAAGAAAAAAGGATATCACGTTAACAATTTATTGAAATTTTAATTTTCATCATCATTATAACCACTTTCTATTATAGAATAAATATCTTCCTCTACCTATAGCTTTGGCACTTGATTTACACTTTTTTAGTTCATTTTATTCTTTCTCCATAAACATATTTTAGTCTCATTCAACTTAAGTTCTCTAACTGCAGCTCCGTTTCCTATTCTTTCTGCTAATTTTATTACTTTTTGTTTAAAATTTGCACTATAACTTGCATGTCTTGACATTTTGGCGGTAAAATAAAATGTTATATTTATCGGGAAACCGCGCGGTAATTTTCAACATTTTAGCCGCTTAGTTTCGATTTTATTCTTAATGTCAAAGTCGACAAAATGTCTTCGTAATTATTTGTTTTTTGTTTTCTTTTTTGTTTTTTTTTGTTTTTTTTTGGGGGGGGGTGTTTGGCAGAATTTATAAATGCGTATTATACCTAGGGATAGATATATTTCTTAATTTTTGGATCATTTGTAGGGTGCGTATTATTTATGGGTGCGTATTTTCGAGAAATTACGGTAATCCTAATTCCCTTCATATTCCATTAGTAAGGAGTAAGTTCCACTCAGCTTCTTTCCAATAACTGCTGCTTTGTGGTTCAGAGTACCAGCAAGATGTTTTCCCGATCACTACAATCGAGACCTCTTCAAGTCTAGTGTTAACCGTTCTTTTCTACCTAAACTCATCTTACCTTTTCTTACATAATAATCTGCTACCTTGAGAGGCTCTTTGGGCATGTATTAAGTGAACAATAGCATAAAAATATTTGGGCCAGATCAATTTTTACTTTGCAGCCTTGATAGTGTTCAAAAGCGTTTACACGGTCTTGTGATGGGGGAAATCTATTCTTTAGTGTGCATTCTACCCCTGCAGACGCCAGACAATCGCTATTTTCATGGCAAATGTTCAGAAGGGTTCCATTCTCTAGTTCCACAAAACATCGATGCCGGCTTTCACACAGGAGGAGGCCTCAGACATGCATTTACGAAGAGGATGATCAAAAACTGTATTCCAAGGGATGGTGCGAAGGAATTCGCGCAACGAGTTCTCTTCGTTGATATTCTGTTGGTAGGAGTTCTTGGCTGGTGGCAGAGTGAAAGGAGATGTTAACAGAAACTACTGCATAGGAATAGATATATTTCTTAATTTTTGGGATCATTTGTTGGGGTGTGCGTATTATTTATGGACGCGTATTATTTTCGAGAAATTACGGTAATCCTAACTACTGCATAGTACAACATGAGTCAGGGATAGAGGTAACAAATATATCAAGAGAAGCATGTTCGTCAGGGTTTCTGAGGAAACGCATGAGGAAGTTCACCACTTTTGTAAGAGATTGAGAAGTTAAGGGTTTGGATGCCAGCGGGGTTAGTGACATTGTTTTATATTTGCAGACGAGTGTAGAGAGATGGCCTTGTCTATATTATCAGAGATACTATCTAGCACGCAACAGTCATCAGAGGGAGATAAACGGTAAATAAAGAGATAGCTGACTGAGTTAGGTAGAGAGAGACGGGGACACGCATAAGAGTAGTATAGAGATTCAAGAGAGATTTCCTTGGCCAGCGGGAGATGTTCGCGAACATGAACTCCCAGGACATGCATGTGGACATTAGAATTGTCGATTCCTGGCTATCTTCCATCCTAATTAGAGGAAGATAGCCAGGAATCGAGAAATCAGAGGAGGGGATTGAAGAATTAAGATTAGTTTCAGAGAGAGCGAGGATGTCCGGAGACTTTTCGAAAAGGAACGATTCCACACTGCAGAAATTGTTTGTACAAATACACGAAAGTTGGAGAAAGAAAAGTCGAGGCGTTTAGGTGATTTTTGCTGAGCTGGTTTAGTTTTATATCTTTATAGTCATGGTGTGTTTTGGTAAGGAAAGGCCTAGGGTAGTAGTCGTAGTAGTAGCAGCAGTCAGTTGTCTAATGTAACATGTGCAGGAAGGGAACTGGTGCAGACTGCAACGTAGACTGGCCTCGGTAAAATGTTTCCTCCGAAAACAAGCTAAACTTGAAATGGAAGAAGAAAAAATGAAAGCGGAACTAAATTGCGAAACTTATGCATGGTTGAACGAACATTAAATGCTTGCATTTTTTCTAGACTTCAGTCGAATATGTCAGCGTGACTAAATTTTCTTGCAACCTACTGGAATTTTTTTTGTTGGAGGAGAGGGGGGACTACGAAACCGATGTCTCACGTGCACAGACAACTCTGTGATGATCACCGATTTAAGCATTAATTTGGTTTCAGCTTCACTTTACATTAAGAAATTCCTGAAAAATGGTTATTCCAATTGTAATTATATAAGCTCAGAAGAGGAAGGGGTGCTGAATTCAAATTATCTCAGTTACCTGAAGAATCTGTTTTGAAATTATTGAAGCTTGTCAAATAAGCAATGTTAATAATGCAAATTTTGTTTAATTACACATCCGCAAATTCTTCAGGAGTTTGCCGAAAAAAAATTCTCAGTTCGGTCCAGTTCCCAAAATCAATGATTTTTTTGAGCATTTAAATATCGAAATTTAGGAAATTGACAAAGTAGAAAACGTTTTAGCCATGCAACATTTTTTCCTTCTTTCTTTTAATATTCCTTTTATCATTTTTTTTTTTTAACACTTTTTGCTTTTTTTCCACTTTTGTGGCACTTACGGTCGTATAACGTTGACACCCTGATTCTCTTACGATCACCGAAGTTAAGAAACGTTGGACCTGGTCAGTATCTAGATGGGTGATCGCTTGTGAAAACCATATGCTTGGATGTGCGGCTGGTGTAATGGAAAACGACTTAAAATTGGAAGTCTGAGAGCCAAGTTCCAATTCCAGTCGAGTTCATTATATTCACTTATGCGCAAAAATACCTTTGGGGAACTTATGAAACCACTTTCTCCCCCAGCTATGGGTTAATTAGTACTTTTATCAGAAAATCATTATATCTGAAAATATTTCTAAATCTAGAAATATTTTCTGGCTTTAAATAGCCTACAAAAAGCTGATAAGCCGTAAAAAACAAATCAATTCACTTTAAAAAATGTTTCTCAAATTGGGAGTTTCTGTTCTTTGACTTTTTGTGTTCTCACTATCTTCTTCTACGTACCTTGTCCCTTCAGGACGTGAGAAATCATGGTTCTCCGCAGTTTTCTACTCGTCATAGCCCTTAGCAGCGTTTCTCCTTTTGCCAAGCCCCCCATCCACTATTACGCCATCCAGCCGCCAGGTAAGTGGCCAAATCTTGCCGTGAGGCTTAAGTTTTCCGAACCTTCTTTCCTCATTATGTGCCCAAGAAATTTCAGCTCTTTCTGATTTTTAGTTTAAGTATTATTTTTTCTGTCTGAATTTCTTCGATGATGAGTTATCATTATTTACATCATTTATATTCGTACTCCTTACCTCATTTTTGTTGTTTTTATCCCAATGTTTCGGCCGGAGGGTACAACGGCCGAAACTTTGGGATAACAACAACGAAGATGAGGACAATAGTCCGAATATAAATAATGTAAATAAGTATTATTTTGTTGCCATTTTCTTTAAGAATACCCCGTTGCTTATTCGCTCCATCTATTGGGATCTCAGCATCCTTCTGTAGAACTTAATTTCTGTTGCCTTCAGTTTTCTCTTCATTTATGGGGAAATTGTTCAGCGTTCACTACCATCCAATGGGATTGATATCACATAGCAATTCAGAACTCTAATTTGTTTTATTTTTCTTAGTATTTTGCTTAGTTTTTGGAAAGCATTTTTCGCTAATCCGATGCGCATTCTGATTTCGGTGCCACACTTTCCGTCCTCTGTTATAATACTTTCCATATATTTAAACTTCTATACTTGATTGATGAAGACATCTCTAATTCGGACTTCATATCATGTTTTTTTTTTTTCTTGCTGTCAACCATGCTTTCTGTCTTCATATAGTTGGTGGCGAATCCCCCCTTTTTTTCTCGCTTTCCTTTACTATGTTGTCTCGGTCGTCCTGGGCAAGATTATAAATTACATCCAGCAGCAGGGACTCTGATCGCGAGATGGGAGGAGCGTGGAATCGCCTTAACTGCTGTTATTCCCAGGTCCACCCTGAGCCGGGGTAGTAGCACTTGTTAGGGTCCCAGCTATGGGCAAATAGTGAACCACCCCACCATACGAAAATAAACCGTACATTTTTATAATAAAATGAGCATCAATACAACACAAAAAAAATAAAAATACATTTTTATAGTAAAATTACCAACAATACAGTTATGATCTACAAACTATATATCTTTTAAAAAAAACATACCTTTTACCCTGAATGTATAAAATTACGTACAAAATATCTGTAGTTGAATGCATAAAATTACGTACAGGCTGTTGTACACTCCGGTCTTTTTCAGGTGATACACGTTGGGATTTCGAACCGAACCCTTTTAGTATACGGGAGTTACTGTTTAACTTTGTTGACTGGGGTTATGGATTCACCCATATTTGTCTATCCATACAATAATGACGAAAAAATTTCTCAATGATTGTCAATGACATTTTGTGGAAGAATGGTCCATGAGCCAAAAAAGAATTGCTATTTTTTTTTTTTTTTTTTTTTTTTTCTTAATATTGCGAAATAGGAAAATTTTCTGCCTTCTGGAATGCAATCTTTTTATGACTGCCTACTTGCATCCAAGGATGCCTGTCAACTAGAGCGGCTAGTTAATCCCTGTTGCAGAGGCATGCTCAGGCACTGTTTGTTCAACACCCACAGGGCCCACCTGTAGTTTATGTTGAGCTGACCTTAGTTGCAGTTTCTGGGAGAGAGCGCATTATCTGGCGTGATCGACAGCCTGAACACGGTCACGATGATTTGACTTCGACGGTTCTGAAATAGTTCCGTCTACACAATGTCAGTCACAAGCGTTGGGTTCAGGCACTTTCCACAAGTGGGATCGCTTTCCCACAGACCGATAACATCAAGAGGGCACCTTTCTGAAATCGACCCCGATAATGATTCGAAAAGCGAACATCCTGACTACTCAGCCACGGATGCAATAACGCATTAATAATACCATAGTAACGTCATAATGGAAAGCAACGACATCATCATAGTGATTATTATAAACTTCCTTACAAGCTTTTATCAAAAAGAGTCGGTAACTTAAGTGTTTAGTTAGTAATAACGCCGATCTTGACGGAGGTATGCACTCATTGGGTGCTTTCTAATTCAATAGTTTTAAAACTTCTATATATTTTGCTAAAAAATATTTTCTATATGGATTGCCATTAATTCTTTTTCACCCAGGTTTTAGATGTAAATTATACTTGACCTGTAATTTTTTTTTAATACTGCCTGTTATTCTCCCTGGGTGCATTTACTATTGTATCTTTGTGGCTCATTTTTGACTGACTTTGAGAAGTTTGGTTAAGGCTAGTCATAGATGTTAATCCATTTGGATACTTGTAAAAGCTGATATTGGATATGTATGTACATGTAACCACTCTGTTGTATTTGCTTTCATACTAATGACCTTGGGAAAGGAATGAACACTTGTCTTCACCACAACCCCAGTTATAGGTTAAATAGCTGGGTAGATTGGACTCTCTAGCCTTGGAACGGCATCTACTTTAGGTGAATGTTCATTGAATAAGCTTTGATTTAAAGGGCTGTAAAAAAAAACTGCATCAGTCATTTTTTTTCTTTTTTCCCTAAAAATGAAGAGATGCTGACAGTGACCTAGAAACAGTCAGTATTTTTTACATATAAGGATGTCCATACGCGTCAAAATTGTAATCATTGCAAATGTCAATTTTGAGGACAGTATTGTCACAAATGGGTCATATCCAGGTTTTAGTTGTCTACGGTTAGTGATGGTTCACCTAAACTTAATTATCCCAGATAAGCAAATAAATATTTGAGAGCTTGTTTCACAGGAAATTGTTGAGTAGGGGAGAAAAAATGTTTATTTCTGACCTTGCTGGGACCTGACATTTTCAAATAACCAAGAGGATAAGGGAATGGTATGATGGTAATATGACTCTAACTGTCTTTCTCGCTATCTCAATCTTGTTCTCTTCTTTTCTCTATCTTTCTCTCTCAATTTCGTTCTCTCTCTCTCTCTCTCTCTCTCTCTCTCTCTCTCTTCGCTCTCGCCCTCACTGTGAGGGAAAGTAAGTTCTCTCTCTCTCTCTCTCTGTCCTCTCTCTCTCTCTCTCTGTCCTCTCTCTCTCTCTCTCTGTCCTCTCTCTCTCTCTTCTCTCTCTCTCTCTTCTCTCTTCTCTCTCTCTGTCTTCTCTCTCTCTCTGTCTTCTCTCTCTCTCTGTCTTCTCTCTCTCTCTGTCTTCTCTCTCTCTCTGTCTTCTCTCTCTCTCTCTCTGTCTTCTCTCTCTCTCTCTGTCTTCTCTCTCTCTCTCTCTGTCTTCTCTCTCTCTCTCTGTCTTCTCTCTCTCTCTCTCTCTCTGTCTTCTCTCTCTTCTGTTCTCTTTCTTTCTCTCAATTCACATTTTTTCTTTTTCCTCATTGAAATATGCAAGTTTGACGAAATGTTTATTTTTCTTTTTACATTAGATGGCATTATACGTTTAGTTCTAGCTTAATTAAAAAGGATCACTTTTGATATCACGATACCTGTGTTAAAAATAGCAGAAGATAGTGGAACAAAATTGTAAGAATGTAAAAAAAAGTTTATATTTCGTCTTAACTGAATAAACATTTTAGTCAACTCAGTGTAATGTAAAATTTCACACCTATTATTAAACTAGTTATGTCTTGGTGGCTGGACACATAATTGTGCAAAGGTTTATAGATTAGAATTATATACCGTGTAAATAACGTAACTTGCTTTTAAAACCCAAAATAGATTTTTATTAACAAATCAAACAAAAGGTTCATATTTCTCAAAAGCTGAGCTACCATTGTCCGTGAAAATTTGCAATATTTCATTAAATCTTTGCGCAAGAATTTGATACATTTCACATGTTACTGAAACGAGTTTTCCTTTAATAAAATGCTTTAAATCTTGAAGTGTTCAAATACCCATGGTAGATTTGAATCCTTAAATACATTTTATTTGCCGTAATAAAGTAGTCTTATATAGCAAGTTTTAATAGTAGCCTTAACAAAAACATCGATGACATTATGTCCGGGATTCAAATATCCAAAGTAGCAGGGAATGGATTTTAATTTTTTTTCCTAATTTTTTAATTTTTTTTTTTCCTAAAATAAAGCATAAGACCTCTTGTATAGCAATTTCTAATAGTATAAATCATTTTAAAGGTTAAGTAAGGTGCTGAGAAACGGATGAATTTCATTAGAAACAAAGAGTTCTGGATTACTGTGTGATCTCCATTCTCTTATATGGCAGTGGATGTTGGACGATTCCTCCACAGATGTGGAAAAAAACCCAGAGTCAGCAGAAATGAAGTTCTAAAGGATACTGAAAATTTCATGCACGGAGCGAGTAAGCAGCAAAGAAGTATTTAAGAAAATGGCAACGGAAAGAGCACTTGTGCTCAAAATCAGGAAAAGACAGTCGAGATTCCTTGGACACACCAGGAAGGATGGCTTGGAACACGTAACCATCACAGGACATATTGAGAGCAAGAAAGATAGAGGAAGGCGGCGAGCCACTTACCTGGCGAGCTTGTGTTAATGGATGGCTTATTTAGCAATGGGAGAGCTAAGAGCAACAGAAGATAGGCAATCATGGCTCCCTGCAACGTGGTACATAGGATAGGAAACTCTAAGAAAAATCTTAGGATTCAAATATGTAAGGGAGTAGCGAATGAGTTATTAAAGTAATATAAGCTTGAAGTAAATGATAGCCATTCACCTCTTCAGATTTCGTGCTCGAATACCTTTTCAGTTTTATTGTAAACGGGAAAATATGTTGTTTTATTACTACTACATTTTGGTTTTATCACCGCACTCCGAGGCAGTACGCTGAGAGATGTTACGTCACTAGTCCCATAACCCATTACAGCTGGTGGAGTACCATATGCACTGCTGCCATAGCAGCAGTGTTATATTTACCTGGCCTCCACACCAAGGCTGGGTGTGACACAAGTTCGTTTTAACGTGGGGAGTGTCATACGCATATTTATGCATATAGGCGAAGGACAAAAATTGATTTTTGTCCAGCCCCGCGACCACTGTAATGTTGGGATCCATATTACACCGACCCAACGTCTTTAGTGCAATGAGGAAGATGCTGCCGTAGGGTCGCAATCACTGGCGCTGGGCAATTTCTCCCATCTAAAATGAGGAAAATCATAGCTCCAGTTACAGCACAATAACCCTAACTCTATCTGGGTGATGGAACACACTTAACCACGGCTCGATAAGCCCTTATTGGTGTGTCTAAGACAAGATAGTCTGACGAAACCCTTTCGCCTTCAAGCTGATTTTGAATTCAGTTTTCCTTCTCTTAGACTGGTTGCCATTTTAAATCCTGAGAGCCCATAGATGGGTGGAAACGATTTCATACCTTTTTCCAAGGACATTAGTGCCGAGTGAACGAAGCAATTAACCATAACTCAACCTATATTTGGCATATGGTCATATTACGTTCAAGCACCGGTTCTCGTACGATCACCGAAGTTAAGCAACGTCGAGCCAGGTCAGTATCTCGATGAGTGACCGCTTGGGAATGCCAGGTGCTGTAATGAATAACGGCTCGGGATTGGAAATCGGAGTGCCGAGGTCCAATTCCAATCGGGTTCATCACATTCATCTTACGCGTAAATACCCATGGGAAATGTATGAATCCGCCTTTTGACCCCCAGCTATGGGTTACTTAGTAGAACTTGTATCAGCAAACATTAAGTCAAAAATAAAATTCTTACCATCTAAAAATATTTTCTGGCTTTACATAAACTGTAAATGGTTGATAATCCGTAAAGAACAAATCGGTCAATCAATGCTCGCCGATTTCACTTCCTGTAACCGTTACACTAACCCCAATCTCCATCATAAACAGTAGAAAGTCATCTCCAGTGAGACTTGAACACTCACCTCAGGAGCTGTCCTTTTTGTCAGCTTTTGTCTTAAGCCGACCTCTATCTGCAGTCATTTTACCAATTGTCTCCTCCAAAGCTTTTCTCGCAATAATTTTAGTCGTAATATTTTTCTTGTAATAAAAAGTAATAATAAAAACGAAGTCGAGATATTACTAAAAATACCTCATCCCACCAAAAGGAAAATGGGAAATTTTAATTTGATAGTTTATGAATACAATCATTAAAATTTATATTCTTTCTCAACTCGAAGTGTGGGTTGGTTGTCAATTTTATTGTTGTTGCCTTTCCCGTCGCTTTGTTTATTCGACTAGAGATGCTATTAACGTGTAACCTATTAATTAACATCTATCACATGAACTTGGGTCAGAGATGATCGCTATCAAATAACTGCCTTTGCCCTCTCAAATGCGCTGAAGAACAAAAATAGTCAGCCTAACCAACCCTAACACTATCCAGGTGATGGAACCAACTAATAATTTCAGTTACGACAATTAGATCCCAGATTAATGACACTATCATTTAGTGACTTAAGTGTGGAGGTTGTTTTTTTTTTGTTTTTTTTCAGTATCCGTTTTTTTGTTTGTTTTGGTGAACATGTTTTGTGTGGGTTGCTTTTTGTGTACTTTTCTTGCGTGTGTGGTCTTTATTTTGTGCGTGGTCTTGTGCGTGTTTGTGCGTGGTCTTTGTGTGTGTGCGTGGTCTTTATTGTGTGTGTGTGTGTGTGTGTATGAGAGAGAGAGCGTGTTTTTTATTTTGCGTGAATGTTTCTGCGTTAATCTTTTCTATGTACGTGTGTTTGTATTTTTGTGGGTGAAAAGATTTTACTGCTTAATACATGACACCTCTTCTATGATTTTAAATATTATCATCCTGTTCTGTGCTGATTAAATCCCGTTAGCTCATTAATTTATTAATTAATAAAATCCATTTTAATCTCCTTTAACTAAAACCTTCATCCAAATGACGGATTCACGACCATTGATTAGAACCGATTAGTCCTGAAAACTCCAGGGACTTTCCATCCCTGCTGAACAGTAGTCTGTCAATCTTTCTGTCAATTATCCAATCCAAGGAGAAACTGAGGGAGTGGTATAATGACCCTTCATTATTACAAAACTCTCATTCTTTTCATTGCATTCAAAAGCCCATTCTAACCCTGACCCAGTTTTGTGTGACCTATCGACCCAGTTTCTGACAATGAATGACTCCATTTTTACACAAGCCAGATTGTGTTGGAGTTAATTTGCATAATTTAGAGGAGCCCAATTGTGTCGTTTGCGAAAAGAATAATAGAAAATGTAATGTTTGATATGATAGTTTGTCATGAAGGAAGAGTTGGCTTTCAAGATGACCTCTTATTAGAAAGGAACTTGATGGATTGAGGGACTCTTTATCCCTTGTGAATCATTTTATGAATATTTATAAGGAAACGTTTGTCACGACTACTTGTGTTAGGCAAGTGCAAAACACAGCATGTACGTTGAGAACTTTGAGACAAGAATGGGTGAAAACAAAATTAATATAAATGAATATATAAAGATGTCATCTTACGAAAACGGGGACATACGGGCCGGTGTTTTCTTTTTTTGGGGTGGGGGGGACTCCGTTTGTAGCCATCAGTTTTTTGTTCATTGTCATTTTGTTTTGATATTTTTTTTCGTTTGTTGTCATCGCTTTTTGTTCGTTTATTTTTACTTTTATTTATTTTTTCGATGTCATCGGTTTTTTCTTTCCGCTCGCTATCATCGTTTTAGTAATTTTTTTGTTCGCTCGTTGTCATCGTTTTATTTTTTCATTCATTGTTTTTTTGTTTGTTTGTTTTTTTATGTTAGTTGTCATCGTTTTCGTTCTTTACTCCGTTCGCGGTCATCGTTTTTTAGCCGGTAAATTAGTCCTTTTTAATTTTTTTTTTAATATAATCACTTATTCGTTTTCATCCTATATTATTAATTAAATATAATTTCGAATTTGTATATACTCGATAAAAATACCTTTCTTCTGCGCTTCATCATCGTCCGTATCATTGAAAAGAATCTAAACGAAATATTATTTCCTGAGTTTCTTGTTTGCTGCTTTTGTTTTAATTGTTCTATTGTTTATAAAAATTGTTTTTCTTTCGTTATTTTTAGGTTTCTTGAATAAAATTTGTATCTTTTTGTAGCCATTCAAAAATTCTTTTTAAGGTGTTTCTATTCCCACTTCATCTATTTTCATGGTTAAATCAACTTATGTAAACATTCTTCATATCCTCTTCATGCTAAAATCTTTAGTGGCCTTCCACGAGTCATCCATTTCATTCGACCTGGTTTTGGTCACAATTTTTCTTATTTTTTTTTCTTCTTCTTTCTCCTATTTTAGTGTTCCTCACCTTTCAATCTGTGTGGCCGGCAGTCAATGGCAAGTTTTCTTTTCTTTCTGCTTTTGTCTCAAATTATTGCTTCGCTTTTCTTTTCCTGTTTGTTAATTGACATTGGTCATGTTATGACTGTCATCATCTGCTTCTTGCTTTGTATATATTGCATTGAACATCTGTACTTACCAATCAAGTTTACTCTCTTTACAAGTTTCTGTTAGCATCCAAATTTCTTTTAAAAGAATTACCCATGTTGCAGTGCACACACTTCCTTATACTGCACATGCTCTCTAAACTTGAATTCACTTCTGAATTTTAAAAATTACGTTTTTGACTTCATAGAAAATATTTTTTTAAAAGTGATTATACACGATCAAAATGTAAATTTTTATACACTGTGTTATATATATATATATATATATATATATATATATATATATAACTAAAAATAGATCTGCAAAAAGACAATATGAATAAAGACAAAAGGAAACTTTAGCTGATACGTTTCGTCCTCTGATACACTTTATCAAGGCAAATGTAAGGATTTTGTTTTACAAGTATTTATAAACAAAAGTAAAAATGCCGTTAGTTTTTAAGAACGCTGGAAAATATACATTAGGCTAACTGAAAGCCAAGGTAAATTATGGAGAATGCTAAATGGTGTAATTTAATGACTAATAAACGAAAATGAGTAAATATTGTTTTTAATGTAATTATATTATATTGTTTAAGATTAATTTATGCGTTATGTATGTTTCCTTTCGTCTTTCCATATCGTGCGTGTGTACAAATTTGATTAAATTCAGCCGACAAGGTTTCTCTTCAAAATTTTATTATATCGTTGTAATTTCAGAATGAGATATGGTACATCGTGATTGAAGTTATGAATAAATTACCAAAGTTCATTTTTGTTTCTTCTGTTATGTTCATTCAAGTACTTCCGACTATCATAGTCATTGTCAAGAACTAGGCGTTGTCAGGGTGATAAGCAAAATTTGTTGGCTAAATTCTGTTTTTTAGATTACTGAAATTGGAATCTACTCAAAGTGGTCATACGTAAATCTTGTTTACCATAGTGACAACACCCGGTTCTTGACAATGACTATAATAGTCAAGAGTACTTGAATGTAATAGAACAAAAATATGCACGAACTTTGGACAATTTATTCATAACTTCAATCCCGACGTACAATACCTCATTCGGAAACAAGAAACCTATGGCAAAAAGTTGACTCGACTGACCTTGTCGGTGAAACTGAATAAAACTTGTTTGAAGATATGTGTGAAATTGACAGTTACCATGCAATGTTGGTCCCTACATGAGCACCAGTACATACTAATCGTAGATATACCTTATATATACACTTCTACTTGTTTTATAGAGTTTATACTGTATGACTGAAACTTTCACCTCAAATTAAAATATTGCAAAATATATAAGGCGCTGCACTCTTCTGTGCACTGCTAGTACCGGAGAAGTATAACTCCGTGATAATATAACCTGAGGGGTGTTGTTCATTGTGTTCATGACAAATATTTGCACCAACTCCATGTTATTAACACTTCCAATAAGTGTGGCTGATTCTATACAAGCCTTCACCACTCTAAACAAATCTTTTGTGTGGATTGCCTGCAGTTCAGGTCTGTGTTCCTTCTTTGCTATTCCACCTGAGCAACAAGTGCACTCGCGAGATAGTTTAGGCAACGGGGAGAGATACAGGATTAAAAACTGAACTGAAAATGATGGGAGGGTCATATATATATATATATATATATATATATTCTACAACTCAAGACGTCTAGTCAGGCACGAAAATCTACGAAAACAACGTCTGGTTTTGTTTTTGTAGTAGGAACTAATGTCGGGTGAAAAAAACCATTAATTCCTTAAAAATGTTTAGGTTTCAGATACAAAAAACAAGTACCTACCTACTGGCTTTCGAGATCTGAACAAGAGGATACGCCTTCTTCAGATAGGTTATTGAACCTGACTAGGCCATGATGCTTTCTGTGGCAGTGGTCTAAAGCACGCTAGCTCAAACGATGGTTTCTCTCACAAGGAGTGGCCCAGGTATGATACCTACAAGAGAGCACATTAACTTTTATTGTCACTCAAATGCAAAGGCCAGTAGACGTAATTCTTTTTGTTTGTTGTTGTTTTTTGTTTGTTGTTGTTGTTTTTGTTTGTTTGTGGGTTGTTGTTTTTTGTTTTCGTTTGTTTTTTGTTTGCTGTTGTTTTTTTGTTTTTTGTGTTTTTGTATGTTTTTTGTTTTTGTGGGGGGTTGTGTTTTTGTTTTTGTAACTGCATTTTCCGTAACTTGTGTAATGTTCCGAGTGCTTTGAATCATCGTTAGTCTTTTTTTTCTTTCAAGAACAGAAGGTAGAAAATAGTGTCAGTCGAGTGTTTATGTCAACCATACAGAGTTTGTAAAGGGACGTAGGGGTCAATCAGATTTTCACCCGTCGGAGTGTCCCTCTGACTGGGACAGAGCCTTACTAGTTAGGCTACAAAAGCTACCCAGAAGATTATATTATTCTTTTTCTAACATCGTTTCTAAACTCTGGCGTTTTAATTGTATTCGTGGATTCTGCAATATATCGACCTTTCTTTGGTTATTTAATATTTATGTTTGTATAATAACAAAAACTGTGACACAAGGCCGAAAGTGAAGATGGGGTGGCTGGTCTTCATCTGTCTTATTTTAAACTTACCTAGTCACAATCACTGAGCCAAACTATACAATATTCCTTGCATCAAAACACCACATTCTTACTTACTATTCTTACTACAACCACCATAACACCTCAAGTCTCTATGAAGTCTTAACTAGTATGTACAATATGTCTGAGAGTGGTGAAAAAATAACAAATTTTAAAACATGAATATTTACAATGTTTAAAATGCTATATACAAGAAACTAAACAAAATAGCGTAAGTAATTAAAAAAATCCCACAATCCTTAAACATGGCAGAAACATTAGTTAAGTAGACAAAATTAATGCGTGACTTAAATAAATCAAACATTCACTCGACCAGACACTCACTGAAACACAACTATGAAAGACAAACACTTGAAAAACGAAAGGTGTCCCGCACCCACCAGAGAACTGACGTTTTTGGTCACCTAACGGAGAAGGAGAGGGGAAATTAAACTAAAGAAAGTGGGAGACAAAAATAAAAGGGTACCAATAAGCATATATCCCTTAGCTAAGTTAACTTAGCGGGAAAAAAACTAAAAGCAAAACAAACCTAAGCTAATGTATTTCGGGCAGGGTTGCAAATGTTTAATACACGGTTCCCAATATTCTGATGCCTAACCTTTTGGGTTATTTAATATCGAATCTATTATCAGGCTGGGTTTATAGGTAAATATTGGTCAGGTCTATAGTCGAATTTGCAGGTAAACATTGATTGGGCCTTTGCTTGAATCTGCAGAAATCCGCCCTGAAAATGGTCCCTTTGGAAGGGATATCCCTCTACTAGGTATGCAGTTGGCGTTTTCTCAGTCCCATTCGCAATGGAGTGTAGTTTTTTTTCTTTTTAAGCCTCCAGTAGTTTTATTATCCTTCAACTTCCCGAAATTCTTCGAACCATATTCTTAGAACATTGTAATTATTAATTTCTGGGTCTCTGTCTTTTCTACAAATATCTTCATGACAACTGGCGAGCCTTTTCCCTGGTGCGCCGACTACATGAATTTAAGCGTGTTACTAGATTGCCGTCTAGGTCCCACCCTTTTATTGCTGAAATAGATAAATTCAACCGCCTGTAATTTACTTGCTTCCCTGATAGCTACAATCTTCAAACATCTATATTCAACATCAATCGCCATCTTCTGCCTCTTGAATCTTCCCTATTCTCAGTCTTCTCTTTCGCTTTCACCCCCTGTAGACCCCCTGCGCACTAGTGGCATTCCCGCCTTACTTGGAGTGAAATGATTTTAAAAAATTGTTTCCTTCACCTTACGTATGTAGCTATAAATTATCATTTGATTCAGTGCTAATTATTTTTTGCTGCCTGACTGATAAGGCACTGTCTTTGTCAGACTAGCTCCTAAGTATATGAAATTTTAATTCAGATCTTTTTTTTTCTTTTCGTTTCCTTTATTTAAACTGTTAACTTAACGGTCGTAGAATATAAACACAACCTGAATTTTGTTTACAAAAGAAAAACTTTCGGTAATGATAACTCTCTGCCCACTTCACAGATGAAAACTAGTCACCTGCTGATAGAATCCGGTTTTTAGAGCTTGATGACGCACCATAACAAGATCAGAATAAAGCTGTTGTTTATATTTACTTAAATATTTTCTTAATTATCCTGTTTCTATCGAAATAACTAATGCCTATAAACTATAAAGGGCAAACGTGGTTTCTTTACTCGTCTACCCTACCCGTCAAAATGATGAAAATATTTAAGTAACTTAGCAATTGCAATTTTTATATATTTTGCATGAGTAATTTAGAATTTTCATCTTTCATAATTAACCTCTGCGTATGGATCAGTTATAACAAATTTAGAATCGGAGAAAAGGAATCTGAACAAAGAATATGCTGCGCTAGAGGTAGTTTCGCACAACACCGCAAATTGCTACAAAACCAAAACGTCAACCTGAAAACTCGAGTCGTGTTTTTAAATATGGATGACATGCAATACTTAAACTGTCAGCTGTATACAACCGCTTCCTAAAAACCATGGGTAAAAAGGCTTTGTGCGAGTGAAACCTGAGCGTCTTGGCACTTATCATCCTTCTTGAAACATTGCTGCATATTCGCAAACTAAGAACTGAACCAAATAACAGGAACCACATCACTTGAGAACTACACCAACAGCAGCAACAACAATAGCTCATAACTCGAAGAGAAAATGCCGACATAAGATGTCGATATTCCACACTACTCCAAATAAAAAGTTATGAAGGAACCCCCATCAGTACTGGAAAGAGATAACAGCTACTGGACTTGAAAAACCCATTTTGATGAAAAATTGTTTTTTAGAGAAAGATTTTATAAATTTTAACCGAAATCAGTGTTTGCTGCTCCATCAATAAATGCCAAATGTTTCTTTATAAGGAAACCGCTAATATTACCATTACCATTCGCGCATTAAAAATAAAAAAAATTATCTATAGAAAACTAATACGGCCCTTACTGTCAAAAATGTCGGCCATGTTTAAACAATGTCGCAATTTCATTGTTTATATTTTCTACGTGAGTAATTTGTATTTTTATCTATACATAAAATTAACTCTGTTATTACATATAGGAAAGCATTCTGCTTTTTAAATCATTAAAAGTTGTACATATATATTTCTCCAACGACAGCAAACAAATTAAAAGCTGTGTGTTCGTAACCTCTCCTCCTCAAATTACAAAGGACTATTCTATTAGGTTGTCAAGACGAGACATATTTTACTTATTTTTGTTTATTATAATCTAACATTTCATGAGATGTCTGAGCTTGACGTTCTTTTAGAATATCTTCTTTGCAAGGTTGAATTTTGGACAGGCATACTTTAAATCAGTGGTTGTCAATAGCTTTTTTTAACCCATGGACTACTTTTACACTTCTACAATTTTTTTTTATGGACTCCCATAACCATTTGATGAAAAAAAACTTTATTTTTTTTTACTAATGGCTAAGTTTAGGAATTGTAGAAATAGTAAATGTATATGCTTTATTTTGAAGTGAAATTAATTTAATAATTAGGAATAATTAACAGTATTAACCTCTTCAGTAGCAGGGTCAATTTCCAGTAAAACCACCCACTAATATAT
Source organism: Acanthosepion esculentum (assembly GCA_964036315.1). NCBI lineage: Eukaryota > Metazoa > Mollusca > Cephalopoda > Sepiida > Sepiidae > Acanthosepion > Acanthosepion esculentum. The sequence continues at coordinate 133,988,626 of OZ038478.1, forward strand.
ATATATATATATAATTTAACATTTAATGTGATATCTAAGCTTGACTCTTTTTCGAGAATATCTTCGGTGCAAGGTTGAATTTCGGACAGTTATACTTTTAAATCTTAGGATTCTAGCCAGGATCGATTTTTGCTGTTCAATAATTTTTATTGAAGAAAAGCTTGCTTCGCACAAATGTCGTCGAGAAGGGAAGAAGCATTTCAATTGTTTTTTGTTTTGTTTTGTAAAATTTGGAAATTCACGCCTGAAGAGAACCAAAATGACGTGATATCTATTATTGAATATTTTAATTGCAATCTTCTGTTATTTCTTTTTTTTCATCAATGATATACCCGTATAATCAATTTAAAGGGGTTTTCACTTTGATAACTTAACGTGTTTTGGCCTTCTTTCTAAAATAGTTTAATTAATGACTTTATACCGGAACACCTACGATCCAGTACCTGGTATAAAATCATTGATTGTATATGATCTAAGAAGCCTTATTAAACAGTCTTTCGTTATTTGGTGGCAAATTGTAAACTACATTATTTTAAAAGTTTTTGGGGCATATTTGACATTGTGAGTTGACGTAACATTCATCTGTGAGCCGAGTTCAAATTCTTGCCTCCTCTGTTACCCCCCTTCCTCGTACAAATGCCCCGGGGGGAAAATCCTGAATCAATATTTTCTCCCTTATCCTAAATAGTATGGTAGACTGCTATGTCGTCTTGAATAGTGGCCAGTCTCGGAAAGGGGCGATTTCGAAGTTTCAGTGAAAATGGAATCAAAACGAATACTTAGAATCAGAAAGAGACAATTTAAATTTCTAGGGCACACGACGGCTTGGAATATCTAACTCTCACAGGACATGTTGAAGCCAAAGGAAAGCAGCGGATAACCAGCTTGGTTGGTAGAACAGGGATTAGGAAAGACAACAAAAAGACAAAATTTTCTAAGTGCTACAAAGGACAGAAAGTTGTGGAGAACCACGATCGCTCTGGTCATGGAGTGCTTCTTACCGCGATACCGTGTAACCCAGTACAACTTGACACATGTTATTTAGAGAGAAAATGAGCACCAAATAATTCTCGTTACCCTAGGAAATGCCATGAAATACAATTACTCAAAATTCCCCACCCCAGCGATCTCGGTTGAACTGGAAAATATAGTCCTAACTTGAAAATATTAATGATCCACTTAACATCTGTTAGTATTTTTGCTACTTCACCGCTTAAGTAGCAAATAACGTTAATTAATGTCTTCCTTTTTAAAATTTGCACTTTGTCTTCATTTTGTTCTCCGCGCATTTCTGTATCTAATACCTATTTTCTAACTTCGGTGCAATTCTTTTTATTCTCCTCTTGACCTTCATACGAAACTGGTTTAATTTCCATTTTAAATAGTCATTTAAAAGAAAAAAAATAGGGAACTTGTAAAGCATAGGACAGATATCGGCGTACAAGTACATAATGGTAAGATATTAGCTAGATGAAGCAACCCTTGCCGCTAATGTCTTACCATTATGTGGGCGGTGCTTACAGCCATCCCACGTTAAAACACCGGTTCTCGTGCGATCATCAACTTAAGCAACATCAAGCTTGATCAGTGCCTAGATGGGAGACAGCTTAGGAATACCAGGTGCCATAAGTGTGGATATGCGTGTGGTGTAATGGATAATGGCTCGGAATTGTTAATCGGAGAGCAGAGTTCCAATTCCAGTTGGATTCGTTATATTCACTTCGGCGCAAATACCTTTGAGAAAAGTTTGAATTCACCTCTCCCCCAGCTATGGGTTAATTAGGGCCTATCGCTAAATCATTATTAGCTTAAAAAAAAGAAAAATTCTTACGATTTTAAAAATATTTTCTGGCTTTAAATAACTTGCAAAGGGATGATAATCCGTAAAAAAAAATGAATCAATCAAAAATATGTGCATGGTATTTTTCCCCGCCCTGTATTCAAATCTTCAACGGAAGCCACAAACAAAAAATCTTTTGACAAAATTCTTTGGTTTAAAAATAAAAAACAATTTGTATAAATGAGAAATTACTTCGTGAGTAAATTCTAAGCTAAAATAATTCTTTTTTTTCTAATTGTGTGCTTCAATATTTTTTCTTTAAAGAATATTATATCTATTATGATTCATTAAATGTTCATCTCTTTTCATCTGCCCTCAATGTACACATCTTTATTCGAGGAGAAAATATCAGATAATGATATTAGGGGAAAAAAACACGTCCATTCCTTTGAATAGAAGCAAGGTTTGGTAACATTTCTTTTTTATCTATATATATTCCCAATGCTGTTCATGCAGTCATTATAAGCAGTTTCTCATTAAAAATAATGCCCCATACTCAGAAGTGGCACGAGGAGCCAATCCCTCGGCTTACTGTTATCTATTTGGGCGCCATATGTTTTCTTTATATCTCTCTCCGGCTTTGTACCTTTGTATCCACTGCTCGATTACCCTCCACCTTACTACCACTTTTTCTTGCTTAAATGAAAAATATAGCATTACTGTACACTTTTCAATACATCGAAAGCTTTTCAAAAATACACTGAACTACAAAGAATAGAAGCCCTTTGACAGGATTATGCGGCATTAGAAAATGGCTCAGAGCTGTCAGTGATCTTTTTTTATTTATTTATTTATTATATGTGTGTTTTACGGTTTATCAACACATTGTGGGTTATTTAAAGCATTTTCATTACTTTTGTTGCTTAAAAGAAAACTAATGCTTCATACTCGGAATGGATATTTTCAAGACAGGCAGACCCTCTCTATTTGGCGTAACACAATCTTTCTACTTCACTGTGTGTCCCGAGTTCTGTTATCTCGCTATACTAAGCTGCTTGTCTATACTTATCTCCAGTAATATGCAAAATATGTTTAAGCTATCATTTTTCTCGCCATATCAGACCATGAAGGCCTATCCACCTACACGGAGATATTCAAAACCATGTGTTGGGAATTTCGTAATCTTCTACCGCTCTATTGCTGTTGATTTCCCAGTCCAGTTAGGAAGTTTTCACACTTGAATGATTAAGAACATTCATACCACTTACTTTTATTTATTTTTTAATTGTATTTATCTATTTGTTCACGCTCAGCTGCTGGGAGGATTTTTGCAAGATACCCTAGCCATAAATTAGTGCCATTGATTTTCAGATAACTTAAAACGATTACTTGCTTACTTATTTTAGAGTATCGTGTTACTTACATTTATTGCTACGTGGTACAAACAAGTGTATTAAATTACTCATAAATAATCAACGGTGCCTTTTATAGCCGTCTGTCACATATTGCTAGTTAAAGCTGTTTTTACATTTTTGCTACGGTTTTTTTATCATCTCTTCTTCCCAAGCAAGGCGATAATGTCACTAAAACCCAAGAAGCTACTAGGAGTGAAAGAAGGGACCGGAAGCCCAATCCTAAAAAAGCATCAAGTGATAAACTTCTACTACTTTTTATCAATTAAAGATAACTTTTTTTAAAAATTCACTGGAAGTGTGGCAGATTATCATGGCGGACTGGTAGATTAGAGATACACTGGGGGAGAGTTAAAAAGAAATGATCTACGACTGTTGACATAAAACGAAAACAGGCAAAAGCCACACGGTACCGACATATTGGCGTATTAATTAAATTTAATTTCCATTCGTAATAAATGATAATAAATTTGCATCATTTCAAGTTTTGTTACTCGATTTAATGTTTTCAAGCCATTTTTTTGAACTTTGGGGGAAAAAAACTTTCATTTAAGTCATGCAATAATCAGTTTAAGTAGCGAAGTAATTTTTTTAACTGGTTACATTTTATCACCGTCGATCTGACCCCGAAGTACCGCCAGTCACGATGAACGGATGTCCCCTAGGCGAGGCCACGTGTCTCAAGAGCATATTAGTCCTGAAACTCACACCTGACCTCAAGTGGAACTCCTATATGCAATCCATCGCTAAATATGCAGGTCTCATGCTATCCTCTAGCCAGATCAAGCAGAAAATGGAGTACTGTTGCTATATTTGGGCGGGAACTGCCCAGACCTCACTTACCAGTCTCCGAGTCCTTGTTGGGAAAGAATTATTTGTTGTAACAAAACAAACAAGTAACGTGGTTAATCGATATAAGTGCTGCGTAATTTGTTGCGTAAATTAGTCAAAAGAGTTGAGTTTTTAAAAAATAAATAAATTTAAAAGAAAAATCACTTTTTCAGGACTAAGTGTACCAAAGCGGCAAAAAGGAACAAAATGAAGATCTCTAACCACTTTAGCCCCAGCCCCTCAAACCTCCGACCTCCTACTCTCTGGGTTGAGGTGTCTACTCGGTCTTAACCGAACTTAAGGGAGTGACCGTATGTCCCCTGAGCATCCGTAGATCATTTGGCCGGTTCACTGGTTTAATCCTGCTTCCTGCCCACGTTGTGTTTGATTTGATCCAGAAAGCAGAAGTGATGTTCACCCATTCACGGTCGACTGAAGATGTAGACACGGCTGGAGAGTCTGTGCTAAGAAATTTAGAATGCAGCAAAAAAAGAATTAATATCTGCAGAAAACCGGACAAACAACTATTCAATAGTTGAATTGTTAATATCTTTTATATAGCAAAAAAGAATAGTATAGAAAAGAAACGGGTTACAGAAATAGAAATAATTGACGTAAAAACTCATACACTGGATACTAGACAGAGAGAGAGTGGGTTGCGATTAGCTTGTTGTGAAATCGTCTCGGAACGATATGCGACTCTTGATTATTGTAGCTTGTTCGACGTTTCCGTTTCCAGTGGTAGTAATAATAGTAGTAGTCTTCGACGTTGGAGGAGTAATTCGCATCTTCGTACGTATATCAACAAAATATGTAAGCGGGTGCCTGGCTCCAACCTTTGACGTCACTCCCAATTATCGACCACTCTCTCTCCCGCTTGACTGGACTCGACGGCAGACCAGCCAACCACTCTCTCAACAGATTTCAGTGCGCGTTTATATAGATAAGCCTGGCTGATCACAAATCGACCTTTGGTCCGCACCCAATAATCATGAGTGTCGTTGTCAACCCAAAATCATGGGAATTTCAAAAGTCCTTTCTTGCTTACTCAGCCCTATTTATAATTTTAACCGACAAAAGTTATTTCGATCATTTTTCATTGTCTTTTCTAATGACCCAATTCCAAATGGGCGAGATCAGGTTTCCCTCAGTAAACAAAATTGTTCTAATCAAATTTCGCTGTTGAAATCTACTCCAATTTCAATAAAAATAAAAAAATTTAAAATATATATGTGTGTGTGTGTGTGTGTGTTTCCCAAACTCTCTCTGTCACAGATCATCGGTTTCAATTCCAATCTAAGATTATGAATCCTCATTCTTCTTCTGTGTACCAGGTTTCTTCGGGACATAGGCGATTATGTTTCTCCACAACTTCCTCCCTTGTGGTCCTTATCAATGTTTCTCCCTTTGCGAAAGCCTCCTACCCCATGTTCAGCAATCCATTAACACAAGCTCATCAGGTAGGCAGCCCACTGCTTTCCCCTATATTTCTTGCTCTAGATGTACCCTGTGAGAGTTAAATTTTCCAAGCACTCCTTCTTCATTATGGGCCTAAGAAATTTCAGCTGTCTCTTTCTGATTCTTGATATAAGTGTTCTTTTTTTTACCTTTTACTTTAAGACTTCCTCGTTTCTTGCTCGCTCCGTCCGTGGAATTCTCAGCATCCATCTGTAGAACCACATTTCTGTTACTCCTTTTTTTCTTCATCTGTCCAGCATTCACTAGCTATGTAAGAGAATGGATAAAAAAAATTCCAAAAATATTTTCTGTCTTTAAATAACATGCAATGTTTGATAATCCGTAGAAAATGAATCCATCCATGCATCAATCAACCAACTGACTATCGTCACCCACAGGTTCTCATGTGACTCATAATCCCTTTAGGACGTTAGTAAATTCTTCCTGTGAAAACAAAAAGTGATTGTTGGAGAAGGTGTCCTAATTTTGCTTAGGAAAAAGTTGCAGCTTTGGTTTTTGGTTAGGAAAAATATCATAGAAGATAACACATTTTTGTTTCTTTTTATATTGTAATAAAGAATTTAAGACATCTTTACCTGGTAGTAGTTGTTGTACATACTGAAAACAATTTATATAGTGAATAAATTGTTTTATTCGCTATCTTTAGACAAAGCAAAGTCGTAAAACGAACATGTCTGGCATTTATTGGTGAAACATGATATGCACATTGATAAGTTATATAATATAACGTTACATATATGAGGGGTGGGTGATGAAAGTTTCTCTGACCAACCGGAAAAAGATTCAAGAAAACAATTTGCTATTTGGTTATTTTGAAAATGGTTCAAACCAAGGACTTTTCAGCAACTACTTCATTCTATTACACAACATTGTTCTGATATACAGAAATTTCTCACATTAAATGTTATTGTTAGCCATGTTTGAGTAGATACTCCGTTTATTCATTTATACGTTTTTTAACTATTTATTTTCGTCTACCGGCCTGAATATTCGGGAAAACTTGATAAAAATGCGCCCTCCGTAGGATTCGAACACTCACTTTGCAGGAGAAACCGTTGTTAGGTCCAACGGGATTTTAACCAACTCGGCCATGAAAAGCGTTGTTGACTAAGCAAGCTTGTATAATGCCTTTTAAGGACACCATTCTCGTTTAGATTTCCGAACGTTCTTACCTGCTCAGTTTCGTATCTGAAAATTGCTTTGTTGACGTTCCGGATACGAAACTGAGCCATTATGAACTTTCGGAACTCTAAAAAATAAACCAAGCAACTACTCGGATATGGGTAGTCACTAAAAATAACGTTTTACGTGATACAAATATGTCGTATTAATAAATGAAAGTCTATTGCTGCTTCTGAAAATACCATATTCTCCCATTAAAACTGAATACAGAAGTTTGAATCTGTGTGTGTTTGTCTGTCTGTTCAGATTCAAAATCTACAAGAAAAGTTTTTTTTTTGCTTGGGAATCAGAGAAAAATGTCACGTTTAATTTACGGTAATAAAATATTATTTGAGCAAGTAATTGATATTCTCCCAGCTAACAGGGTAGACTGTTCTCTCTGACCTTGGTTGGCCAAAAGATATAAGAAAATTCTGAATTCAAAACTGAAGTTTTCCCCCAAGAATTCATGGTTATTCACAGATAATGAAACGGAAGATATGGAGAGCCATGATCATCTATGTCCAGAAGAGATGTGACATAAAAGAAATTTATTCCCTGCTGAATAGCATGCAAGCAGGGAATGGAATGTACTCTGTTCATTTAGCAAAATTAAACAAATAATAATAATTATTATTATTATTAATTACTAATTATTATTAATAATAATATTCTTAACATGGGTCATTACTTTGTTTATACTTTAATATTTTTAGATTTTTAGGCAAAGTTTATGTGAGGACCAGTAAAAAAAAAAAAGTCAAAAGGAATTTTTTTTATGAACTCTCCTATGGTAGTTTAGTTATTAAAGAGCTGTTTTCATATGTTAATAAAACCGTAACATAAGAAAAACATGGATGTAATCTGGAAATCTGACCTACCAGACAACTTTAAACATAGCTTCTCTCACGCCACTATAAAGTCGGTTTCAATGTATAGTACCACTGCTTAGATATTAACTAAAACACTTGATAGAACCTACACTCGGATGCTGAGAGTTACTTGAAGACAACATCCAACTAAATCACAGTTCTGATAGGCCTACAATATTACGTGAACGCAGAATGCGATTTGCAGGACGCTGCTGGCGAACAAAACTAGAACTCGCGAGTGATCTATTGCTCCAGACACCTAGCTATGGAGTAAGATGGGTTGGTCACCCAGCAATCACCTACATTGATCATAATGCCACTCTAATGACCTTCCGACCTTGATGCAGGATCGTGATGGTAATAGACTCGTGAATGTCCGAGCTAGCTCGACCGGTAAGTTAAAATATATAAGAAACTGAATTTATACGTTCTTTTTTCTCAACATGTCAGTGAATTTACATGAAATGAAAGAAATTAACACCACCTAATTTCTTTTTAATTTATAATTACAGTTACTCATTGTCATATATTTATTAAAAATTTTCTTGTTTTATAGTTCACCAAGAGTTTTATAATTTTATGAAGAAAAATTTTCTTTTATAACATCATAAATAATAAATATTTTATTGTTTGTCCACATATTTTTTATAATCTAAACATAAAATTATACTTAATGGGAATTGTAAGAATCTTTTAAATAGTTTTTAGTTCACAAATTAAATTCTGTACACTTGTACTAAGCATAATTTAGATGTGGCACAAGGCCGAAAGTTTGCCACACACAATGAGGATCAAATTCGCTAATCAATTGAAATTGATCTAGCAAGACAAGCTTGCTAAACATTACACCACGTCGAAGTGCTCAAATTCTGTACACCTGTAGAAAAATATATTATTCTCACAACTTTTTATTTTACAATCTTGTAAATAAAAATTGAATAGTATTTAACATTTTTTGTTTTCATTTCTCATTTCTGATACTACATTCTACATAGCTTCTTATCTTGATGGGAGGTGTTGTTTCATCTTGTTCCTAAGATGAAGATGACTGTTATTTATTGCCAGCAATAATGACACCTGGAGAAGTCAACAGCATATATGACTTGCATAACTAACTTTATTCAACGATTCATATTTGTTCAAATCGGTGTTGGTTATCGAGATCACATCTTTCCGCAAAGTCAGTGAGCGCCTCTGATATTCCTGGCCACCGTACCAATGACTGTACTTATTCATTCAATAATTTCTGCTCTTAATTTTTCTGGAATTACAATTTGATCGTATCAAACAGTAATTTGCTGCGTCGGCATTCTGTTCTGATCAGGAAACCAAGTCTTAAAGTTCTTCTATAACACTGTTCTTTTATCGGCCATCCATTATGTGTCGTTGAGGTTTGTTCCCTGTTTGATTGAGTTTCTGGTTCCTTCTAACGTCTTCTCTTTCACTACCAGTATACACTTGCGTCCTAGTGGCATTATCGCCTTGCTTGGCGTGAATTGATTAAAATAAAAAGGAAATATTTAATATGCTTCCTCGTTTATACAAAATTTAAAGGCTTTTACTTTTTCTACTTTTAAGCAACATATTCAATAATTTATGGATTTTATGTATTTCCTACAACAGTAGAAATAACATTTTTAGTAATTTATTCCTAGTTAATTAAAATTAACGTCAAATAAAATTCTGTATTTACGAAGAAAATGTTTTTAACTTAAATTCTTGTGCCATTATCACGGCAAAGTGTCTCTGATCGACAGTACTAAATGAGGAATATTGATTTTAGGTTAAGGCAAAATATGTCTCATAAATGCTTTGTCATTCATAGAAAAATATTGCATGTAACTCTTATTTTTATGCCTTTTGTTTTTGTAAGGCTGCTGCTGTTTATTTTCCTGTGAAGAACCCAGCAGATTTCGTTTGTCATTAAGATCGTTTCAAAACCCTTCCTTTGTCATTACACCCCCACCACAACTTCATGCCTGCTGTATTACCAAATATGGAACTGTCCATTCCTTTTAACTCCCATCAAATTCATAGGCTTTTTACCCATTTCTTTCACTTATGCCAAATTTTCATCTGTTTTCCCTTTCTTCTCTCCCTATTTTCTCACATATATATATATATATATATATATAGAGAGAGAGAGAGAGAGAGTGAGAGTTTCTCCCCTGCGCATATTCTCTCACACTCGCTCCTCCTCCGTGTACCTTTTTCTCTCTCACTCTCTTTCTATTCCCATTTGTCCTTCCCATTCTCTATTTCTGTTCTATCTATTCCCTCTCGCTCTCTCTCTCCTTCTGTTCCCTCTCGCTCTCTCTCTCCTTCTGTTCCCTCTCGCTCTCGCTCTCCTTCTGTTCCCTCTCGCTCTCTCTCTCCTTCTGTTCCCTCTCGCTCTCTCTCTCTCCTTCTGTTCCCTCTCGCTCTCTCTCTCCTTCTGTTCCCTCTCGCTCTCTCTCTCCTTCTGTTCCCTCTCGCTCTCTCTCTCCTCTCAGTCGCTTCCTTTCTTTTTGTTTCTTCTTACACCCTCTCACTCTTTCCTCTCTCTGTTCTTTTCCACTCTCCATCACTTTCTCCCTTTTCACTCCTCCACTCTCTCTATCTCTCTCTTTCTCATTTCCTTTCTCTTCAAACTAAGCCTTTCATCTTTCCCCTTCCCGCTTTCCGCCACACTTGGATATTTCTGGGGCACCATGACTTGCCTCACAAATACCGGAATCTTTTCCATTAAATTCTGCTACTGCTACTTGGTTGGAATCCCAGATAAATTCTTTACCATCTTCTGCACTTTGGTCCCCAGCCATTGTCAGCAGAACTGAAATCCTTACATTCCCCGACCTATCATCTGTCCATTCTTTAATCTCCCTTCTCTCCATTCGTTCTTGGGCCTGTTTAGCTGCTGTGGTCCGTTGCTTAGGAAAGACAAAAAGTGGACGATGGGTCATGGGTGGCGGCTCACAGACATGCCTTGGATTGTGTAGTAGGAATAGGCGTCATCATTGCTGAAACTCTTAGGGGTTCAGTGGATGGCGAGAGATTGATTTTGCCTGAAAGGTACTTTTATTGTTTCTATAATGCAAGGTTAAAGCTAATACATTTATACCATAATAGAATAGTACACTTTAGTTTCAAATAGTGGGTTTGAAATAAAGGAGGTGGTTGGAATTATTCTGACACTATTTAAATAGACTGGGCCACTTCTTTTTTTTTTCTTTTGTAAGCGGATTTTTTTAATAATTTTTGTGCATTAGCATTCTTTAGATCACAACTCTTGCCAAAATTGAGGAATAATATTGAATTTTTTATTATTGTTTTAGAAACAGGGTCCTGTTCTTAATATTAGTATTGTGTCGAATCGATTCCTAAATTTTACAGTTATTGAACTTAACTATTACAAATGTCAATTTTTTAAACACTTTTTTATATAGGATGTTTTTGGAAGCACAAACATTTAAGGTTCTTAATTGTTTATCTTAAATGAAGAATAAGCAGATACATAGTTTTATTAATGTATGTACATTTACTTCTTTAAATAAAAATGTATATATCCATTTGTTCGTTATTCCAGAGAAGTCTTTTTGTCACCTCGCCTCAAAAGTCTTTCATACGCAAAACTGCTACAGCCAATAATTCAGGGTTTGACTTGTCACTGTATCGATATAAACAGGACCCTCTCTTCTAAATCGATAACAAATCAATATTTTTAAATTCTGACTAGTGCTGTGGCTTAAGGGAGGTTTAAAATATGTTAATCTACAAAAGTTAAACACACTCACACAATTTTTCCCTCTTGTTCTTTATTTATTTTTTGCGTGAGATTGATTTTGGAAGCACACCCACAAGCATTTGAGCTTCATAATTATTTATCTTAAATAAAGCAGAAACAAATACGTCATTTATGTATTTTTTATTCTTTGCTAAAAAATGTATATATCTATTTGTTCATTATTTAAAAAAAAAATATTTTTGTAACCACGTTGCTTTCATATGCAAAAATCGAATAAGTCTTTAAAAGTCAGGTTTGATTTGGCACTCTGAAATGCGATTTGCAGGTCGGGAACACTAGAATCAAGCAGACGCGGAAGTTTAAATATCTGGGAAGCATTCTGACAGAGGACAGTAAATGCGACACTGAGATCCGTACACTATTGGGATGGCCTAAATGTTTAATAAAAGGGGCGGTTGGAATAACTGTCCTGGATGGATTTTTATTCAGAAAAAGATAATCATCCGAACATGTTTATTTAAAACTCAAAGATGTATTGGGGGGGGGGGGTAAATATTTATTCTTTAATGATAGATATATATATATCAAATATGTTTGTATGATTTATCATTAAATTTCTACTGCATTCATGTAATCTCCCTTGCACTGACGACGTCAGGTAGCGATGTCTTTCTTATAACAATGGCAAACTGCCTGAAGACGTTTATGAAGCCTGCAGGTGAAAAGACCGACTCTGTGACAAAGCAGAATACCACGGTAATATTTAAAAACTCACCTAATAGGTCCGTTATCTCCTTTAGTAAGCAAGCGTGTCTATTTTTTATAGAGTTAATTCCAATGAAATTCATTTCCATCAGCATTATATAGTAATTACTGTTTATTTATTTATATCTTTCGTGTCACACTCTGTAATTAGGACAAAATTAATAATACTTATAATTCCTTCAATGATATAATAGGGGATATCTTTTTAAATAAGGGCTATAAAATAACATAATGGTGTATACTAATGATACTGTATTTACATTTTTATGCCTACTGTATGATATATGGAACAAAGTATATCATAAACCCTTTTAATGTTTAGTGTATATCATATATGGTGCAAAGTATGTCACCAGTTTTATAAGGCTTATCATATATGAATACATTAGAAGAAAGGTTTAATCCCAGACTTTTGTAAAGCAACCTTCGTTTTTGACAGCATGAGTACGTACACACACACACAATAGTGCATGAAAGAGAAAAAATTAAAAATATAAGGAGTTAATTGCTGATATCCCCTGAAGAGTGGACGGACAGGTCCGTCTATGAAACTCAGGAGTCGGGATACTGAAGGTAACATCAATCAGCTAAGTGACAAACTTTTACTTATATTAATTATGTGGATGTCTTTTCGAGCCAAGCCTCCAGTTATTAGTGCAAAATTAATAATACTCAATTTTATTTCTCCAAAAATATGTATCAACATCCATTTTAAATTGAACTTTTCTGGTAGTTAATATAGGATTATGCATATAGTGTAAATTCAAGCTTTATATAAGAAAAAAATATATTTATATTTTTTAGACGATCAGTAGTGCCTATAATTCATTGATTACTCTTGGCATTATATAAATCGCTTTTTGCCCAATATTTTTACATGCCAAAATTTGTGTTTAATATAACAGTGACTCGAAATGGAAGCACCTCTTGAAAACAAAAGCAGATTAGCAACAGAATCACAAATATAGTCTTTGTCATCATGAAGCAAGACATTCACTTCATAGAGAAAGGTATCTGAATGCCTCACAAGAAAGGCTTGAACAAATAAGGCTGAAGTCTAAAAAACGTAGTAGTAAAGGAACGGATTAATTAAGCAATTTATCGGCTTCTATTTTAGTTACGAATTCTGAATCTCAATACATTGTTTCAAAACTTTTGCTTTATTGCATCTCGATGTTAAAACGAATTGCTATCATTTTTTATGGCACATGTGAACTACATTATCAATAATGGTTCATTGGTTGTTTTTGTTTAGTGGCATATAAAGCTCTATGGGTCATTTAATACTAATATGTAAATATTTTGTATGCATTTTTTTTTTTATTGAAAAAATGTTTTTATTATAAATCTTACTAATTAACCCATAGCTAGGGAAAGAAGTGGTAAATTCATACCTTTCTAAAGAGTATTTGCGCGTAAGTGAATATAACGAACCCAACGGGAATCGGAAATCGGCTCTCCAATTAACAATTACGAGCCATTATTCAGTGCGCCACCTATGCCTAAAAGCTTAAAGCATCTAGTATTCCCAAATGGCCACCCATCTAGGTACAAACCAGGCTTGATGTTGCTTAACTTAAGTGATCGTAAGGGAACCGGTGTCTCAACGTGATATGGTCATAAGCCTTTACCAATAACGATGGCAGTTAGTGGAAATCGGTAGAGTGACCCAAGTCTTAAAATCTAAACTTTTCATGCCGCAGAAATTTCATGGTGGAGGTTTTCATATTAATCGTCTTTTTGCATATTCTGGTTGTGTAAAGGTTATCAGCACGGTAAGTGGAACTGGCAATCCAGGTTCAAATTCTAGCCCTGTCTGTTGCTTTCACTTTTACATTAATGCCTTTGCAAAAGGCATGAATCCATCTCTACCCCCATCTATTATAGGTTAAATAGGAGAGTAGACTGGGCTTTCAAGCCTTTCATGGTAGTGATTTAACAGAGTTCGAATTCCATTCGGGTTCGTTACATTCACTTAAACGCAAATACCTTTAAGAAAGGTATGAATCTATCTTTTATACCCCCAGCTATGGGCTGAATTTCAAGAGAGACTTGGTCCTATAGCCTTGGATGGCAACCGGTCTACCACAGAAAAAAACCTCAGGGACATCTTCTGCCTAGTTAGTTATGACTCGAAAGAGACGTGATCGCCGAAACGTGTATCATCGCACTTAACTAAGTTCAATGTGAAATTAAATCCTACTTTGCATACATATCTCGCATCCTCAAACCATCCAAAGAAAAAGATGAGGCCATCTGTTTGTCATGGATTGTGACCCGTTATACCAGAAGACAGAAATCTGGAGGCTGAGCAGTCCATAACCTAGGTCTATAAGTAGTCATGACAGGCAACACTCCACTTTAGACCTTAATTTGTTTAGATGGGTGGTCAGAGAAGCTAAATCTGATCAATTGGCTGGTGATGCCAAGCACTAGCATTTATAGTTAAGCTCAACAACTTAATATCAAGACGTATAACGCCTACAATAGATCATCTACAAACTATGTGTGTTGATGTGTTATGGACATTGGCTTAGAATAAGAAATCAGAGAGCTAAGTTCATATTCCAGTCAGGTTCATTACATTCATTTATGCGCAAATATCCTTGGGAAAGATATGAATCCATCTCTTATCTTCTCCAGCTACAGGTTTATTAGCAAAACAGACTAGATCCTACAGCAAGGGTTGGCAATTAGTCTACCACATAAAGAAACAGCAACCTACTCTGGGAAAATCTTCTGCCTAATCAGTCATGAGTCAAAAGAGGCATGATCGCCCAAGCGTGTATCACGTATAGCACTTAACTGACTGATCTTTCTCAAGATGTCACGACAATTCGAAGATAATATTAAACAATAAAAACCTATGGAAAGCCACGATTCCCTACATCCTGAAGTGACATATTTTTTAGGCTTTTGTCTTCGGACTAATGGAATCACTTTATTTAAAGATTAATAAGAATAAGGAGGAGGTTGTATGAAGGGGAAAACGTGCCGTTTGAGGATATGTAGGAAAGATAACGGTTAATTTTAGACTTGAACTGGTTAATATTGTTGTGATCGGTTCCATAAAGTTGTGGTCCATTGGAAGAAGCTCTTCGTGGAATTTACTTCTCACTAATGGAATGGGGATGGTTCGCCTCACTGTGGTGGGTTTTAGCTGTGATAGTGTTGGTGGAACTAAGGAATGAAGCTTGTTAACGAGGGGGTTGGGGATGTTTCAGCTGTAGTGGGGAAAGGGTTGCAGAATATTAAATGATTATTAAATAATTAATCAGCCACGAAGCTGTCCGTCCTGGGTATTTCGATAAACTACGTCCAACAACAAGGCATCAGTACTCCATTTTCGGCCTAATCTAGCTCTTGTAAAGGTAGAGTATAGTAGTGTGTTGGTCAAGGGGCAGGTACTTACAGGATTAGTACAGGGAAGCAACCATTTTCCAGCATTATATATAAATAAAAATATAGCTCTAGGGTATGCTATATTTATGGGTAAAAGTGCTCAATATCAGGGATAGACCATATATATATATATATATATATATAGTCTAATTTGTAACCTCTGTCTATTTGTTATCGAACTCCTCCTAGGGTTTTGGAAATAGACCCCATAACCATATATATTCTGAAACTACATTACCCAGGGTATTTGGGTAAGTATATTTCATTTTGATCAAAGGGGGTTCTTGAGGGGGACATAAACCCTTCACTGAAAAAATGTCCCCTTTGATTTAAATTAAATTTAAATTTGAACAAGCGAATGACTCCTATCCAAAATATAGGAGGAGAAAGCCAGAAGATGGAGGTTACATTGGCAAGATCAAAATGAGACAATATGGACGTCAAGTTAAGCAAGAAATCACCAATCAGTGTGTAGCGCCTTACAATACGTATTTGTTGCGACAATGCAACTGTCATATCAATATTGAAATCTGCTCATCAATTCATTCAATTAAGTATTGGCTAAAATACATATCAAAGAGGTCAGATCAAGCTGTTTTTGCACAAACCCCCACTGAAAATTTTCCCCTTTGATTTAAATTAAATTTAAATTTGAACAAGGAAATGATGCCTATCCTAAATATAGGAGAAAGCCAGAAGATGGAGGTCACATCGGCAAGATCAATGAGTAATACTGAAATGCATCATTTTTCTCCATAAATTATAAAAATGATTTAAAATCAATCATTTTCTTACAAAAAAAAACAATGTGACACGCAGCAAGGTGTGGGGAATTCGGCTAGTATAAATATAAAGTGGAGACAGGTCAACACCAATCAGCGACAGTCTGTTTCATGCTTCAGTGTACACTTCAGGCCATGTTTATTGTTTTGACTCGATTATTTATATATGTGGGTCAGTGGTGTATTATGGGCAGCAAGGTCTGTTGTATTATACTAAGTTATTTGATGGGCGGTAATAGTTATGTTTTAAATTATTCTAGAGGCTATAGGGTAGAAATAATTGTGGATCTGAATTCGGTTATTTGTAGCTATTTTATACTCCTGTTTGTTAACTTCAGCTCTGAGAGAAGAAATAAAAAATAAACAAAACGTCTAAATAAACAAATGAAGTAAATAATAAACAATTTAACAAACTACAAATGCTCTCATCGACACAAGTAAATGTAATAATAATAACCAGTAACAAATAATTAAGTAATCAATGTCAGATTAATCAATCTAAATAAATAAACGGTAAATTCTGTCTGTCCGTCCATCTGAAACCCCTTTAACTCGGGTCAAACTTGCTTTACATAGACATATTATACCTTTTGGGAATCAGGACGATTCCGAGATTGAAAATCTTTCACCTGGTGCTTGAACATCCAGCATTGGGATTTATGTCCGAATGAGAATTGAACAGTTAAAAATTCAAATTTTAAAATAACTGAAAAAATTAGTGATTTTAAGTTTTTAATTTATATCTTGATTTTAACACTAAAACCTTGTGAATTTAAAAAAATATTGTATTGAATTCGGTTTAAAATATCTTCAAAACTTTGAATTAAGGATATCGATTTTATTTCTTTATAATTAGAAATTAAAGTGAGAGGTTTCATGACATGAGGTTTTGAAGTTCCACGGAGTTTTTCAAGAACTCCATTTTGGGCCTGAATTGGAATTTCAGACCAAATTGGTCTTTTGGCCGGAAATAACATGAATCAGAGTTAAAGTGAAGTTCCACGGAGTTATTTCTTCAAAATTATCATTGATGTTTTCTAACCTGGATCAGAGGTCCGTTTCGTTTAGACCGGGGGCCCAATTAGCCTTCCGCATGAGCTAGTTTAAAAGATTGCACGGCGTGCGGCTTTTAAGTTAGTAATAAATAATTAATAAATGAGCAAAAGTTAACATTTATTTAAATTGCTGAAATTATAAAAGCTGTGTCTTATTTAATCATTATATATATATATATATATATATATATATATATATATATATATATGCGTGTGTGTTTCTCTTAGTGATGTGAGAGAGAGAGTTTACCTGTATTATCAAAAAGTCATTACCCAGTTTAATAATTTTAAAAATGTATTGTACTAGGCATGAAAACTTTTAGGCTGCTTGACTTTTTCCTTTCTCTCTTAGACAATTTCCTGAATATGAAACTATAAAATCTCATTTTTATTACGTAGTCACGAAAGAAATCCTTAAAACTTGTGTCCGTGTCATCATAATGGAATATCTCATTACTAAACAGAAGAAATCCGTTTTTGCAACAGATAAATTTACATTCTGTCTTATATCAGAGCATAGTCTAATTTACCCTAGCCATTTTCCAAACAGCTATATTTTAAGTAATTATGCAATTGAATTAAAATTATAAAGTAGGAAAAATACCATGTTTCTTTTCATTTTCCTGATTATGGTCAATATTTCTTGAATATTAAACTAAAAACAAGACGGTGGGTCGGAGGATTTTTTCCTCATGCATAACTTTCAATTAATACTGCACTTTTGTGTTTGAGGTTAGGGTTTCACATTCCAGCTAGATTAAAAGACAAAAAAAAAACAAGACTCTCATGAAAAAAATTCTAAAGGTAATTAAGAAATTAATCATGCTCTTTTTGTTTTCAGAATTACTGACATCAGTATATTTTTACTAATGTGAGAATTTTTTTAATGTTACAAAATTACATCTATTGATATAATTGTGTAAAATTAAGTACATCTATAGAGAGAGATTTGTGTGCGTGTGTTTGCGAATGAAGACATAATGAAAACTCGTGTTATCCGACGCGTTTCGTCCTCTGATTTTATTTCGCAACAAGTATTTATAAACAAAAGCAAAAATGTAATTAGTTTTTCAGAATTTAAAAATATATGAAAGAGATATTGAATGGGGACAGTCTGCTTTATGCTTGAATACAATATTCCGACCTGAAGAGTGTGTTTAAGCATGAAGTAGACTATAGCCACTCTTTGTTGACCAGTGTTCACTTTTATATTTACATATGCTCTTTTCCTGATATTGAGCACTTTTGCATATAGATAAATCATAAATTAAAACTATAATCTGCTCGGTCAGTGAATGCCAAATATTTCCTTATAAGGAAACTGCTAATATGACTATTACTTAATCCGCCAATACAGGTACCTTATCACTTTATTACACAACTATACCAAAGTAAACTTCGCATGAATTCTTTGCGTTGTAAATTAACCATTTTGTCTATTGACTTTTGAAACCCTTGCATTTGATAATGTCACTCGTTTCAAACCCAAAGAAAAAAAATTTAAAAAAGGTAAAAAGAAAAACCCTGCAAAGTTTCAAACAATTTAAGCCATTATTTGGAGCTCTATGGGATTTTTAAGTTGGCCAGCACAAAAAGCCCACAGCACCACCCAATACAAACAAACGGGATTATTTTAAAATCCAAAGTAACGTGTCGGAATCAAGGCCAGACTTATTTTACATTATAAAAAATTCATTTCTTTATAGAGCAGGCTTACGGCCACATCACATTAAAACACCGGTTCCCGTATGATCACCGAAGTTGAGCAACGTCGAGTCTAGTTAGTACCTAAATGGGTGACCGCTTCGGAATACCGGGTGATGTAATTAATAAATGGCCCGGAGTTGTTAATCAGAGAGTCAAGTTCCAATTCCCGTTGGATTCGTTATATTCATTTACGTACAAATAACTTTGGGAAAGGTATGAATCCACCTCTTCTCCCTAAGCTATGGATTAATTAGTAAGACTTGTATCACTAAATTACTATCATCTAAACAAAAGTTCTTACAGTTTAAAAATATTTTCTGGCTTTGAATAACCTGCAAAGGGTTAAGCCTTAAATACGAACCAATCGACCTTTATAGAGTCAATTTCAACAGAAGTGTTCTTTAATAAAAAATATTTCTTTCTCGTGGTATTTTTTCTATATCAAGTGTGGAGTCTACCACATAGAGATGGGTCATTCTCATGGCATAGCAATGTGTTACTCTCATCGAGTTCAGGGTTTGAGTGCCTACGGGTTCAGTCTTCAAACTGAGCCACTAGACTAGAAAAGATCGGCCTATACCTGGCGGATCACATGTGGATAAATATTACGTTTTATAATTGTGGATAGACGTATATGAAGGCGTGTTGAAAATTTTCCTCAACTGACGCACTTCCCAAAATCAGTACTCTGATGTTTGGCTATTGAAAAACTGATTTTGGGGAAGGGGGGCAGTCCGAAAACTTTTCAGCGCCTCCTCAGATAAGAGATTGATAAGGATATGACTGGAAATAAAATCAGCTACTGAAAATTACACTTTTTCCCATTGGTATCTTTTTTGTGGTGTGCCAAAGACAAATATACAGCAAGTGTTCGGACACCAAGGGGACATTGTTTTCATGCCCGCCATCTTGTGGCTTATCTTGCGCTGCCTCAAACTATAAAGATTGTGTATTTTCGTTTTAAAAAATACAAACAACCTGCTGGCGTGACTGTACTGAAAAGTTCCCGGTCCAACAAAATTTGACCAAACATCTGAACTAAAATATATATATATATATAGGTAAAAAAAAGAAATATATATATATACAGGTAAAAATCTACGTGTAAGTAATCCAAGTGAATCCTAATAATATAAAATATTACAACTGATCCACAAAAGGGATCTCTATATATTATAGAGCACAGAAATGAATTACATAAAAATGAAACTCAATTGTACCCCATTTATATGGCCATCTCGCTCCTCGAGAGATTTCTCTCTTCAAGAAATTCCCTGCTGGACATGTCAGTACTAAAACGTTTGATGTTTGATTAAAAAAAATCAAACGTTTTAGTATTGACAAGCTCCAGAGAATTTCTCGATGAGAAAAATGGGCATATAAATGGGATACAATTTAGTTTCATTTTTATGTAATTATATCGGTATCACCCCAAGCAAGGTTACAGGGTGTGGAGGAATTAGGGAATTAGTAATGAGGAGAAAGAAAAGAGGAGGACAGTAGATAGAGATGGCATTGCATTTAAATTTTTGCAGATTAAAGTTGGTTGGGAAGCATGGAGCGAGGAGGAAGTTCCACAAGTGAGAAGTGCAGGAGAAGAAACTGTTAGCATAAAAGTTCCGGCTACATCTATTTAGCTCAACTGTAAATTGATGCAATCTCGCCGACAGTCTAGTATTGCGCTTAAATTCATACAGTCAATGTACCATAGCGAAGAGTTCATCCGAACTGTTACCATGAGAGTATTTATAAAAACGGCACAGACAGCCAATCTTACAGCAGTGGGCAAGTGACTATGATTAACAGAAAATGTGTAGTGTTTATTCATTTCCATTAACATTTCGAAAATAGTGGGAGGAGGTGATTTTCCTTCGACATGGACAGTAGAATAAGAATAATTCTCTCTAAACATTCAGTTTGAAATTCTTTGAAGGTTATACAGATTGACAGATACTTGAAACATTGATAATAACAATAAAGATGAAGATATTAATCCGAATACAAATAGTAAGTCACAAAGTACAACACAATTCTAGGTTTCCAGGAAGGGAATTGAGACCACAAATTGCCAAATTCAAACAAGATTGCCAGTCTTCCTACAAAGTTCAGTATCTTTTTTGAGTCGCCCCATTTTGGAATCGGGTAAATACCATTCTGAAACATGATTAAAAGAGTGCATGGGTCAGTGGGTGGGGATGGCCACTGCTATATATGAGAAAGAAAGAGAAACTAGAAGATAGTGAGGTAAATGATAGCTGAACAGATGATTCCAGAGTGCAAATAAAATGATAGCTCTCTTCATGGAGAGGGGTGAGGACTGCAAAGTAAACTTCAACGGCTGTTGCATTCCCTTTGTGGTGGGGTGGGAGAAGTGGGGAACAAATAAACTCGTCATTTGGGCTATACTACTCAATCTCCTGTCTGTAATACAACCCAGCTTTTCTCCTGTTCATTACTATCAGACTTTGCAGTTCCAAAATCTTGCAGGTTTTATTACACTCTCAAAGAATTTACCCTACACTGACCCTGATCACAGAGAAGTATATAACAGGCTCTCCCTTATGACAAGATGTAACAGTATATGAAAGGGAGCTCCCTCGGATTTGTGGACTGATAACCAACACCTATGCCTTGCTTCTATCCACCTGCTTGAATATCAACACTTCACGCATGTCTCTCTCTCCTCCTCCTTGGTTCATTTGGGTTTGCCTTTATCCATATCACTTAACATCTAACGAGTTGATTACATGAATGAGTCAGTTTCACCCACTCACTTCTGCTACTCATTTCCAGCACCGATGTCAATAAATCCCTTCAAACCCTCACATCTCATCCCAGGGTCTTCCTGCTCCCATTTTTTTTTTAAAAACATTGAGTCATGCTATACTAAAGCTGGAGAAAGAGATTGAAAATTGTCCAGCTTTATTCCCTTTCGCCTCTTCCCTCTCTCCGTGCCTCTTTCTTCTCTCTCTGTGCCTCTTTCTTTCATCTCTCTCTCTCTCTCCGTGCCTCTCTCTCTCTCTCTCCGTGCCTCTCTCTCTCTCTCTCCGTGCCTCTCTCTCTCTCTCTCCGTGCCTCTCTCTCTCTCTCTCCGTGCCTCTCTCTCTCTCTCTCCGTGCCTCTCTCTCTCTCTCTCTCCGTGCCTCTCTCTCTCTCCGTGCCTCTCTCTCTCTCTCTCTCCGTGCCTCTCTCTCTCTCTCTCTCCGTGCCTCTCTCTCTCTCTCTCCGTGCCTCTCTCTCTCTCTCCGTGCCTCTCTCTCTCTCTCTCCGTGCCTCTCTCTCTCTCTCTCCGTGCCTCTCTCTTTCATCTCTCCGTGCCTCTCTCTTTCATATCTCTCTCTCTCCGTGCCTCTCTCTTTCATATCTCTCTCTCTCCGTGCCTCTCTCTTTCATATCTCTCTCTCTCCGTGCCTCTCTCTTTCATATCTCTCTCTCTCCGTGCCTCTCTCTTTCATCTCTCTCTCTCTCTCTCATCTGTAAATATTGCTTCATGTTGGAATTTGAAATTCTTCCAGATTCAGAATGACATCATCGGTAATTTATTAAGTCTAATCCCAAGACACAAGTATGTAGCACCTATTATGGATCAAACTCTCTATACAGTAGCTGAGATCTTCTAGAATAGCTTGTTAATTTGAAAAATTGTTAAAAACAAAGAAAAGCATACTGAACTGCTATGTAATATCAATCCTCCTATATGGCCGTGAATGATGGACAATTTCCTCACAGATGAAGAAGAGATTTGAGGCAATAGATGTAGTTCTACAGAAGGATACTGAGAATATTAGGAACTGAACTTATGAGTAACAAGGAAGTTTTAAGGAAACTGGTAGCAAAAAGGACTTAGAATCAGAGGGAATTGAAATTTCTAGGGTAAATAATGAGGAAAGCGGGCTTTGTGTATTTGACATTGGAAGCAAGAGGCACAGAGGGAAAATAGGGAGTAACCTACTTGACATGCTTGTGTAAATGGATGGCTGAACAGTGATTAGCAAGGATGATAAAAAAAAGATAAACCTTACCAAGCACTACAAAAGTTAGGAAGCTGTAGAAAGCTAACAGAAATATGGTACATAGAAGAGGTGAAAACCATGTTAAACAGAACACGTTACATCTTCATGTTTGGGGAAGAGGTGCTGAAGATTTGAACAACTCTGCATTTCAACCTTTGGATTAGTTTTCATCATATACAGATGATAAATTTTCAGAAATCAAGCCATATAATTATTATCAATGTGTATTTATTTATATACTTCCTGTCTCATTTGTAGTGAGAAGGGAGTTTAGTCAACTTTAGCAAATTTATAAACAATTACTTTCATTTGTCATTTTAATAGTCTATACAAATATTTATCTGCATTTAAACAACATCAATTCCTGAGCAAAATAACTAATTAGTTCCTTTGCACCTACATTTTTTGGATTGCCGTCTTATTTGTTCAAGCCTTTCATGCAAGGCACTCAGATACTTTTGTATATTAAGTGATTGTCTTGCTTCATCTTGAAGTTGAAATAGGCTTTGCCATTCTGTTAATCTTTTTCTTTCAAGAGATATTTCCATTTTATATGAAGCACATATCTTTTTTAACATTAAAAGATATTGAGCAATTATTGATATTGACGATTTATATAATACTGTGTGTATGTATTTTTTCATGCTCTTCAACATAAGAGATCCAATTGAAATTGGTCCCAATATTATATACTTTATATTTCTTTTGTGATATTACAAGCTACAGAGCATTAAAATTTAAAAGACAAGAGAAAGGGCACAGAGGGTCACTGACCTAATAGGTTCTTTTTGAATATTTATCGATTGCCTTCATTAAGATAGAGCCTGAAAAACGTCAATAAAGTTATTCTTGGTGTCTTGCTCAGGCACATAATCCTTTCAAAAGGTTAATGTCTATGTCACCTCTGTAGTGCCAAATTTTCTTGCTATCAGTTTTAAACAAATTAAATATATAAATTAAATCTCAACTATATATTTTCTCTCTTTAAATCAAATATTGACAACACCCAAGAATAACAGTGGTGGTCAGTAGATAAAATTTGAGAAAAGATTATTCAAAATACCACAATAGAAGCAGAATAATTTTAGTAAAAATGAAATTAGGCAAAATTTACTTTTCAGTCCAGTATATATTTTATTTGTTTCTCTTGTGACATTACAGGTTGCAGGACATTAGAGAAAAATGTTTTCTTTTTCTACTTTTGAAGAACTGAATAATAATAGAAAGCGATCTATAGAATAAATGAATGTGTTTTTATTGGATTTTTCTTTGTCTTCATTAAAACCATACCTAAAAAAGTAGATTAAGTTATGCCATCTTGTTCAGACACTTATTTCTTCAAAGAGTTTAGTTTTTACATCACTTCTGTAGTACAAAATTCACTTACTCCATAATTTAAAAATTACATTTATAACAAGCATTCAGCAAATTGGCAATTGTTTATTGGCTGTAATTTTTTAACCACTAATGATCTTTTTTTTTTCAATTTTATTTTTCAATTTTTTCTAGAAATTTTATTCATTCATTTTTTTCTAGATTTTTTTTATTCATTTATTTTTCTCAAATATAAATTTGCCAATTGAAGAAAAATAATTTTTTTTGAAGTTTTTTTTTCTTCTCATGGTTGCACACTGTGTTTAAATTCTCAACATCATTTCCCCCTTTGACACTAATATTAAATAAAACTTGACCAAGGATCCAGTGGAGAACCCATGCTTATAATCTTTCAATTATACTTTTTTCTTCTATCGATATTTCAATTTGATTTGAATTTGCCAGAATATCCAGTACTTTTTTTTTTTTTAATTAAAATGACTTTATTATGATTCCTTAACTTTTTTTCTTATTTCACCTGATCTCTCAGTTTCAGACACTTTCCCACTGCTGTGATGTAACTATACTGTGCATTTCTTATAAATAATTCCACTGTAAATGTTCTAATGAGCTTTCTTCTTTGGCACCTCAACTTTACAAATTTAAGCACAGTACTAGATTGCTCCTCAAAGATGAAGAGACTTGAAGCAACAGAAATATGGTTCTACAAAAAGATGCTGAGGATACCATGGACTGAATGTATGAGCAACAGGCAAGGTTTTAGAGAAAATGAAAATGTAAAGGATACTTGTACTTAACATCAGGAAGCAGCAGTTGAAATTTCTGGAGCATGTAAACTGGAAGGAGGGCTTGGAAAATCTGATACTCACAGGACAGATTGAGAGAAAAAGGGACAGACAAAAAAGCATGTAACATAATTGGTGGGCTTGAGTAAATGGATAGAGGAACAGGGCTGGAGAAAAATAACAAAAAGACAAAATTTATTAAAAGCTACAAGGGTCAGGAAGATGTGGAGAGTCATGATTGCCTTATGCCCTGAAGAGATATGCCACATAAAGAAGACGACTGGATTGGCAACTGTGTCTCATTTTAGAGTTGAAATGGCTAGATGTAACTATAAGTTCTATACTAAGAGTTTCTATTCTCACACTTCTTGCTTGTGGGCCTCTATTCTTGTTTCTTACTTTCATTTTAACTTTGCATTTAAAGTTTTGATGATCAGTTAATAATTACTTCTGTTTTTTTTTGTTGTTTTTTTTATCGCTCTCATTACAGTTTTTCTTTTTCCTATATTCTTTCACACTTGGTAACCCTTTGCATCTTAGTGACTTTATTACTTTGCTAGGGGTGAAAAGATTAAAATTAAATTTGTATTATTTACACATGGACTGTTGTCCTCATCTTTGTTGTTACTATCATATTTCAACTGTTGTGCCTTCCAGCCTTCTTCAGGTGCTTGTCGATCCAGGTAACCTACAGGGAAATTCAAACTGAACCCTTTATTTAATCTACAGGGGTAGTTCTCATTCCACTGCCCATGTCTAAGGATATCTCATCCAATTCTTATTTTTCATACTGCTCAGTTATTGCTCATCTCATTTTCATTCAATCCACGTACACATTATCTACACCTAAGTATTGATAACTCCTCATCCCAGAAATACAGATGGAAATTGTTGGCTTATATTTTAGAGAAAAAAAAAAGCTAAACCTTATATAAAGTGTGTCCCTAAAGTCTGTACACATAGGCAAAAATGCATTTTTTCAAGCTATTAAATTTTCAACATTTTATTGAATTAGAAAATCCTGAATATAATTTTCATCATTTGTGATGCAAAGGTTGATGTTTTTACAAGATTCACATGAACTCGATGCACTAACTCCACATTGCTGTCAATTTTAACACATTTTATGCATTCAATCAAGTATGTTGTATCAGTGATTTTCATTGAGTAGACCTACTTTAGCATACCCCAGAAAAAGAAGTCAATTTTTTCTTTTGTCAAAACCATGTTTAATCTGTGGAGCTAAAAATAATATTAATGAGATTTCCTGTGTCCAGACTTTTGAGAAACCCAGTATATTATCATCATTATAATGAATTTTTTCTTTTTTTTTTATTGCAGCCAACTGGTTTCATGAGTTCTTCCATTCCTTACTCTTCAATTGAAGACATCCATACAGTTTCCCGGTGGGATGCTGGTCATAAATTTTGTATTCGGATCACAGTTCAAGAAGGATCAGTACTGCTCCAGGTAAGTAGAAAACTGAACACTTTCATCATCATCCAACCAAAAAGAAAAAAAAACACAGCCATATCATAGCAATGTCAAGTTTGGTCAGTACCTAAATGGGTGACCTCTTGGAAATATCAGGTAAGCTTGAGTGTAGATGTGGTGTAGTGGATAACAGCTCAGAATTAGAAATCAAAGAGCCAAGTTCCAATTCCAGTTGGGTTTGTTATATTAACTTAATTGCAATTACCCTTGGGGTAAAGTATAAATCCACATCTTCTCCCACCAGCTATGGATTAATTAGTAGGACTTCTATCAGTAAATCATTATTATATAAGAAAAATTCTTAAAATCTAAAAGTATTTTCTGGCTTTAAATAACCTGCAAAAGACTTATAAGCTGTAAAAACAAAAAAACCTCTCCCCCAAATCAATCAGTCAAAGCAAAAAAGAAATCCAGAATAATTGGCATCAATGGTGGCAGTTTTTGTTTAGGTTTTGTGACACAAGGAAGGAATGTTCAGAATTCCAAATTATATAGAAGGCAACAGGTAACCACACCAGTATCTTTCCCAAAAAGACAAACTGTGGACAGTGATGATCGCTTTTGTACTTCTGAAGGGATATGGCAATTAAAAATGATATGTATTATATATATATTCCTTTCTAACAGATGTATAGAATATTATAGGGAGGCACGGTGGAGTAGTGGATAGCAGCTCAGATTGAGGAATCGGAGAGCTGAGTTCGAATTCCAGTCAAATCCATTACATTCACTTACATGCTAATACCCTCGGGAAAGATATGAATCCTCCTCTTCTCCTCTCCCAGCTATGGGTAAATAGCAGGACAGACCTGGTTCTATAGCCTTGGATGGCAACTGGTCTACTGCAGAAAGAAATGGCAACTTACTGCGGGGAAAAAATCTGACTCATCAGTCATGTATCGAAAAATACATGATCTAAGCGTGTATCATGCATGGCACATAACTGACTGATAGAATATTTAGGTTTTGAAAAAAAAACACTAGGAAAACTAGATTTTAAAATTTAACAAGATGCTTATGACTATTTAGATTGGAGCTCTTAATCAGTCTTGTGGACTGAACTAATAATGGTAAAGCAGTCTGGAGTCTTTAAGAAAATCAATGCCATGTATAAAAAAAAATTCTTGGTTAAGCTTTTAGGAAATAGACAAAGAAATTTGATTGGTTGAGTCAAGAGGATTGGGAAGAGATGTAAATATTGGCAGATAATTAAAATGCTGTGTTTTATTAGGTCCTTCATGATTCTAAATATCAGATGTTCACCCACAGGCTCGCTACTCAAAAAGCAAAGAAGCATGAACTGTTATATTGAAATGGAATCAAACATCTGCAGGTTATGAAATTATATCTTTTTCTCTGCATGCACTGACTCCTTAAGGATGGTTTCTGTTAGTTTAACCCAGCTGTGTCTGTCGTATCAGATGACAAAGAAACCTCTCTGATTTAATTTTCATGTAAAAGATACTGTTTTTCACTGCTTTCTTTTTTTTATAACCTTGATAGACATTATTTTTGCCTAATTTTTCTTTCATCTTATTTTTATTGCCTTTTTATTGATTATTTTAGATTCTGAAACTATTAGCTGGAGTCCTAAATAATTTCCATTTTCCTTTATCAACTTTATTCTTCAAAAAATAAAGTAAACACTTTATTCCATTATACAGAGTCAAACAGAAATACTTCCCACAAATATCTCCTACATAATGGTAAGACATCAGTGGCAATGGTCTCTTCATCTCACTAATGTCATACTATTTTGTGGGAGGTATTTCCGTCACATGCAGTATAAGTTTCTATTGGCCATAAGATGGTGGATTGGTGTTCTATTGTTATTAAGTAATAAAATGATCCTCCACTTGAATTACTACATATTAATATAGTAACTGGAAAAATATATTGAAGGACTCGCATATGAAAATGTTTTAATAATAGTAACGCCTTGCCAAACTATGTTGTTTTCGATGGTCTGGGTAAACTACTTTATTAAAGGGTGTGGCAGAACTACCTCCCAAAATATACATTTCAGAAATACTTGCCATATAATAGTAAACATTAGTGGCAACCGTGTCTTCATCTAGCTAATGTCTTACTATTATGTGGGAGGTAATTTTGTCGTGCCCTGTATTTTCACCATTATTTGCAATGACTTGTTGGCACTTATCAAACAATGCTTCAATACCTTTTGAGTAAAATTCCACAGGTTTTGACATGAAAAAGGTTTTGACAAACTCTTGAATTTGGTTTTCATTAGCAAATGTTTACTCCATGAAAGTGTAATGGGGAGATATTGAAGAAAGGTTCATTCTCCTGTTTATATTCCCCCATTATGAGCATTGTTATATCCATTATATAATAACACCTTACTTCATGGATGGAACAGTAGAGCTGAAAGAAAAAGGAACGACAAACATGCTTTGTTCTCAGTGATTTTTATAATGCTACATCATACACAAAATTATATATACATGTGTCCCACACAGAGAAAACATAACAAATATGTACACAGCAAGCAGAGTGAAAGAAAAATAATATAAGGTTTTAGATGCATGGAGATTCTTCAGTGTTTCTGGAGAAACCATATTTAGGACTCCAGATTCAAGCATGCTGGATTCATATACTATGTCCCAAGCAAGGATATATTCTGCAAACGTGAAATGACAAGTCTTGGGTTTTCCCAAATTGACAATTGCAAACCAGAGATTGTTTCCTTCTATATCTGAGGAAGATATATTCCTAAAGGGGGAAACTGCCATAGACTTGCAAGCTATGTCATGTGCTGGATGAGGCAGATTTAGCTTCAGTCTAGGCCAAGAGGTCTGGGCTAAAAAAGCAACCACTTAGTTTACCTCCTGTAAACCAACTGCCACTTTCCTTACTGTATGGAGTGATGTCATTAAGCTACTGCCACATGACCCATGTGACTTATCTCTACCAAAGAGAGATAATCAACTTGTGCAAACCCTCCAGACAAAGTATTTTGAAGTGATCAAAAAGGTAATAATTGGTTTAAGCAAGGTTTGATGAATATGGTGAGTTGATTAGAAGAGTCCAACTGAGTTCCAAAATACTTTCCTGTGTTATTCTTACTGTATGCAGCCTTGTGTCATCATGGAGGTAAACAACATTCTTCCTTTCATCATCCATTGAATATGCTGCCACTGCTGCATATAAATTAAGATTTGTTAGTGTATGTCAAATTTATTCTTAACCTTCGGGTTGATTAACAGTCATGATGATATATTCAACATTTAAATTGGATTCCAAGAATAGAAATTATTTATAATTCAACTTAATATTAAGTGCAGGAGATTTACAATGCTCAAGAGACACTCAAGATAAAATGTTTCTGTTAAAATGTTTATGATGAATGAGGTGTGTGATATGAATGAAATAGCAGATGGAAGGAAGTGAAGACTGAGGATAGGCAGGATAGATAACAATTGTCTCCTGACTTGAAGAAGTCAGTTGTAGTGTTTAGGTAAGCATCAATGTAGGAGTCTGTTATACAAAGGAGTAATTCTTTAGAAAAAGCTGTTTCTTACATTGGGAATATGGGAAAAATGATGGTGATTCATCTCTTTAGAAGTATCATGGCATGTCCCAGCTGTAAAGGTCTGAACTGGTCAGAAATAACAAGCCTTCAATGAGATTTGAACCTGTCTTGTATTCAAGGGAATCTGTCATATAGCAACAGCACCTTACGTTTTTTTTTCTTTCTTTTTTTAAGCTTTTCACCCCAAGCAAGGCTGGAAGCCACTAGCACACAAGGGGTTACAGAAGGTTTGGAGCGAGAGTAGATAGGAGTGTTAGAAGAAAGGATGTGGAGAAAGATAGTGGATAGATTAAGGCACCTGCAGATGTCGATTGACGTTACATTTGAATAGTTGGAGATTATAGTTGTCAGGAAAACAGGAATAAGGAAGGGAGTTCCACAGGCGAGAGGTGCAAAATATGAAGCTACTGGAGTAGAAGAGACGTCTACATTTAACAGTTTCGATAGTGAAAGGGTGTGAGCGGGATGCCAGCCTCGTAGGACGCTTGAATTCATGAAGCCTGGGAACCAGCGAAAGCAGCTTATCGGAACAATTACCGTGAAAGTACTTGTAAAAAAGACAGAGCGAGGCGACGGCGCGTCTGTGAGAGCGACTGTAGACAAGATGACAGATCAGGGCCAATTACGTTGCATACCCGTTTCTGAATCTTATCAAAAACCCCGAGGCAAACAGAAGGGGCTCCGGACCATATATGACAGCAATACTCCATGCAAGGGCGAATGGTTGATTTGTATATTTGAAGGATCGATTCCAGGGAGAAAAATTTCCTGGCCCGGCAGAGGGAGCCAACTTTGCTTGCGGTGGATGTAGCAATTGACTCAATGTATTTGCTCCATCTCAGGTCAGCGGAGAGCGTGAAATCGAGCAGCCGCAGAGAGGAGCTCTCGATAAGTTGGGCTTCAGACATTCTAATGGGAAGCAGGGAAGGATCCTTGTGGTGATTAATAGAGAGTAGTTTTGTTTCAGTGGGATAGGAGCTGGAGATGAATCCATTGAGAACGACAATCCTTGGAGCCGAATTTGCGAGATGCAATACGTTCCTTCATCCTAGTAGCAAATAGTTACTTAGCTTCGTTGAGGACACACTTACACTCGTTACGGGTGGAGGCAAAGAGACGTCTATTTCAGTCGTACATATTCCTACGAAATAGGTGGAAGAAGTGGTTCCTATGGGCAATGGCGGCTGAGCAAGCAGCTGAGAACCAAGGGGAAGAACGCGGTTTGACCTTAAATTTCCTTGAGGGGATGAAAGCGTCAATTCCAGCTTTAACCCAGGATGAGACCTCTGAAGAACATTCTTGAACGAGAAGCTTAAATACAGCATCCCAGGGGACATTGCGGAGGAAATCACGGAACGAGTCCCAGTCAGCTCGTTGATAGCAGAACGAGGTTCTGGTTGTAGGAGGCTCTTTGCAGGGGTGGGGTTGAAGGAGATGCTAATACACTACAGCATGATCGGAGCTACCAAGAGGGCAGAGCTGCGTGGCACTACAAGACTTGGGGATGGAGGTAAAACACAGGTCAAGAAGAGAAGCCTTACCGTCCCGGTTGTAAGCAAAGCGCGTGGGGAAATCAACTATCTGCGTGAGGGATTGAGAAACTGAAAAGTTAAGAGTATGAATGCCTGCGAGGTCAGTAGTAGCATTCTTAAGCCACTTGTGATGGGCGTTAAAATCGCCAAACACAAATATGTGAGCGAACGGATGGAGAGAGCCTTGTCTATGCTGTCAGAAATTATATCAAGTATTCCACAGTCCTGGGAGCGATAGAGGAAGAAGAGATAGCTTACTGCATTGAGAAGAGATAGCCGGAGACACATGTACGAATGGTCCGGCGATTCGAGAGAGCACTCTCTAGCCAGAGGGAGATGGTCCTTGACGTAGACACCAAGGCCATGCATGTGGGTTAGTCTTTTCTGGAGAGAGGAAGGTAGCCGGGGTCGAGAGATCAGAGGAGGGGATAAATGAGTCAAGTTTGGTCTCACACAGAGCCAATATATCCGGGCAGTTTGCAGTGAGGAAAGATTCCACAGTGCAGAAAATGATTTTAATGCCGCGGATGTTGGAGAACGAAATGTTGAGGGGTTTAGGTGATTTTTGGAGGGCTGGTTTAGGTTTACTTTTTCGATCTTTGTAAGTCATCATGTGGAATTATGGTTGGAAGATGAGAAGGCCTGAGGTAATAGAAGCCGACGGTTATCGCCCGTGACGTGGGCAGAGAGAATTTGGCACAGCCTGCATCATAATGTGGCCTCAGGGTTGCCCACCGGAGCTGACTGCAGGGACACCTATTCAAGACGCTACGCAAGTGTTAGTGCTCCTAACTACCAGTCGGAAACAGCAACCAGGAAACTGTCAACCGTGTACCTTCAGAATGAAGAGGAAATTCCACAGACTGCACACATCACGGGAGAAACAGCAGCACTAGTACACAGAGAGAGAGTGAGTGTTCCGGGAACCCCTTCCTAAACAAGAAACAAGGTGTGAGCCTCTACTCATGTCCAAGAGAAGGGGGGTGTTGATCGGGCGATATTAGGCCATTGAAATTCATAAGGAGGCAGAATTAAAATTTAGTTTTTTACTCTGTGCCAATTTTTGTTTACACCTCGTAGTAGTAGCAGCACGTCTCCAGTTGTGCAAATGTTTTTAGATGAAGCATTATCATCAATTACTCACTTTCTTTTTATTCTTATTTTGAATTGCCCTCTTCAGATTATTTTTATATTCTGTCCATGTCTGTCTGTTTATTGTCCATACGACCGCTCGTATTTCAGCCACGCTCAACATGTGAAGGCTAGGAATGAACCGTTCCTACGAGTATTCAGAAGAACGCAAAAATAAAATGCATCTGAAGCAATCAAACATGAAGAGAAATTAACAACACTCCATAATAAACTCCCTTGAAAATAGTTAAAGAAGTGGCCGAAAGCGCTTGGGACAGTGGACAATACCGACAATTCTTGGACTCCCTTACTCACACAAAACGAAAAAAAAAGTGCTGGAAAAAACAAAACAAAATAAAATATTAAAGTTTTGTTTATATGTTTATATTCATGGAAATAAATTTATTACTCACTATGGATTTTAAGGTTTTTTCTTAATTATTATTATAATTTGCTCTGTATCATAAATTGAGCTCTCATATGGACTGAAAAAGTCCTCTTCGGAATAATCCCTACCCCTGGTTCACAGCTGCTTGCTCAGCCGCCATTGCCCATAGGAACCACTTCTTCCACCGTTTTCGTAGTGACATATCCGACTTCAACAGACGTCTATTTACCTCTGCACGCAATGAGTGTAAGCGTACCCTCGACAATGCCAAGGCACTATTTGCAGCTCGGATGAAGGAACGTATTGCATCCCGCAAATTTGGCTCCAAGGACTATTGGCGCCTCTGCAAGAGCGTTCTGAATAGTAACAAACCCTCCATTCCTCTACTGTTCAATCAGTTTGAGGTCCTGACCACCTCTGCCGACAAGGCCGAATGCTTCGCTCAAAAGTTTTCTTCCAATTCTATGCTTGACTCCTCTGGGGTACCCTTGCCCGACTTCCCTCCCAGAACTGAGGCCCTACTGGACGGCTTGCACATAACCCCGTCGTCGGTACTGGGCATTATTTCTAACTTAGATCTCCACAAGGCTACCGGCGGTGACGGAATACCAGCCATTGTCCTGAAGAAATGCGCACCTGAACTGGCACCTGCCCTCTCTAAATTGTACAACCGCTGCCTCAAGGACTCCTGTTTTCCTGACTGCTGGAAGTCCTCTACCATTGTTCCTGTCTTCTAATTACCGTCCTATCAGTCTCCTTCCCATCTTCGGCAAAGTCTTCGAGGCCATTATCAACGCCGAAGTGATTACTCACCTGATATCCCACGATCTGCTCTCAGACAAGCAGTATGGTTTCCGCTTTGCCCGGTCTACTGCCGATGTGCTTACGGCCATCACTGAATTTGTCTACCAAGCTATCCATAGTAACGGTGAAGCCCGTGCCGTGGCCCTTGACATCTCCAAGGCATTCGATAGGGTTTGGCATGCCGGCCTCCTTCGCAAGCTCCAGGGTTATGGTATCACAGGTCGATTGTTTGACCTAATTCAATCGTTCCTATCAAACCGGGATTTGAAGGTTGTTCTCAGTGGATCCTTCTCCAACTCCTATCCCACTACTGCTGGTGTTCCTCAAGGCTCCATCCTTGGCCCTACTCTGTTCCTCATATTTATAAATGACCTTCCAGACGCCAAATACTCCCAAGTCGGTATCTACGCTGACGACACTACTATTTACTCCTGCCTCAAGCACAAATCTACTGAGGCGGACAAAATTAACCTGGCAGCTCAAATTGAAAAGGACCTCCAATCGGTTGTGGACTGGGGAGAGAAATGGATGGTCAACTTTAATGCCTCTAAAACAAAACTGCTCTCCATTAACCACCACAAGGACCCATCCCTGCATCCCATCAGAATGTCTGAGGACCAACTTCTCGAGAGTTCCTCTCTGCGGCTTCTCGGTCTCACGCTGTCCGCTGATCTGAGATGGAACAAATACATCGAGTCAATTGCATCATCCACCGCAAGAAAAGTTGGTTCCCTGTGCCGAGCCAGGAAATTCTTCTCCCCTGAATCGATCCTCCAAGTCTATAAGTCTATTCGACCTTGCATGGAGTATTGCTGCCATTTATGGTCTGGGGCCCCTGCGTGTTGCCTCGGGGTTCTTGATAAGATCCAGAGACGGATATGCAATGTGATTGGCCCTGATCTGTCATCTCGTCTGCAGTCGCTCTCTCACAGACGCAATGTTGCATCACTCTGCCTTTTCTACAAGTACTTCCAGGGTAATTGCTCTGAGGAGTTGCTTTCGCTTGTCCCTAAGCCTCGTGAATTTAAGCGTCCTACGAGGCTGGCATCCCGTTCCCACCCCTTCACCGTTGAAACTGTTAGGTGTAGAGGTCTTTTCAACTCCAATAGCTTCATGTCCCGCACATCTCGCCTATGGAACTCCCTTCCCTATTACTGTTTCCCTGACAAATACAATCTCCAACGGTTTAAGTGTAGCGTCAATCGTCATCTCCAATTGCCTTGATCTATCCACTTCCTGACATCTTTCATTCCTATCTGCTCTCGCTCTATATCTCCCGTAACCTCCCTACCTCGATCGACCCTCCGTCCTTCTCTTTCTCCACATCCCTTCCTTTACCACTCCTATCTGCTCTTCCTCCAACCCTTCTGTAACCCCTTGCGTGATAGTGGCCACCGGCCTTGCTTGGGGTGCTACGCTTAAAAAAAAAAAAAAAAAAAATTACAATTTGAGATGTATAAATATATATATTCGGGTTATTGCTTTGTTATATGTAACCCTATGTTGTTGCGTCATAAATCGATGAACTTTTGAACAAAAGCAATGGAAAAGACATTTTAATTTGTTTTAGTTCTTGAAAAAGGTCACTCCCAAACCGAAAATTTGACTTTTACCATGTACGCAATAAGGCTAAACAATTAAAATACTTCAGAAGCTTTACTTTTCAATTTTCTGATTATGTATTATAATTATTATTACTTACGTATTTTTCGCTCCTTTAACAGTTTATAGTTGTAGCATAACATACAGCATTACAAATAAACAAAACTTGCAGAAGCTTTGTTTTTCAATTTGCCAATGATGGAATTGGATAGTACTTATGTATTTTTTAAAATCTTTTAGTAGTTTATAGCTATAGAATAACATACAAACTTTGCAGATAAACAAAACAAGTTCTAGAGGTTTCCAGAAAGTTATAGTACAATATATACGATTTTAGAAATTTTGTGTTGGGGTAACATTTTTAAAAAAATGAATTAAACCCTTCTTCATTATTTTTTTTTAATAAAGGTTCATTGAATAGAGGAAATCAATTATTTTACAAAAAGTCATAACCCTTATATATATATATATATATATATATATATATATATATATATATATATATATATACACACGCCCCTAATTAGGCGATATTATCCTGGTTACAAAAATTTACATTTTTTGGCTTTCATCTTGAAAGGAGTCAATATTGAGGAATTTCAATCTCCGATCTCTTTTAAACTCTCGTGTTAAAAAAATAGAATTCATTTAGGTGTAACAATAGTAGGAGTTTCGTTTTGTTTGAACGTGTGTAAGACTTTTTTTTCAGTTCTTTTTGCGTTTTTCCTCTTAAGAATTTCTTATCAAAATTTTAAAATTCGACCATGTATAAACAATTTTGTCTGTGTCCCGGAATATCAAACAAACCTCTTAATACGGCTAAAATGGAAGGCTTTCAAAAGCAAAGCAATTCTCTGTTATAATTTCTTTTCCTTTTTAATCTTTTCTTTCCATCCTTCTTTTCCCGGCCTTTCTGTCTTATCCCCTCCCCCCCATCCCCGGTTC
Source organism: Acanthosepion esculentum (assembly GCA_964036315.1). NCBI lineage: Eukaryota > Metazoa > Mollusca > Cephalopoda > Sepiida > Sepiidae > Acanthosepion > Acanthosepion esculentum. The sequence goes on from OZ038478.1 coordinate 134,025,178, forward strand.
TGCTGCTTCATTTTCACGCTTATTGCTTTCATTTAAAAAAAAAAGAAGCCTTCTCTCCATTCCGATCCTAAAACGCTATTACTTCAGAAAGAAGCTCCCCATAGTGACAGAATTCAACACTGAGTCACTGTCTGAGTATTCTCTTGTAAGGGAAAAATTGCAATAGAACTAGTAAGAATGTTATTAACGGACAAACGCTCCCAAAATCCACTCTTAATGTTTTCATGCTTCGATTTACACGTCTCATATATTCCCTGATTCGTTCAAACTTCGTTTAGTATGGCACAAGTCATGATTATTAATTTACTCGGGTTAACTAATTCTGGTACAAGGATGTGGGTTCCTGATGAAGATCAATCACTTCTTTTCAGCGCTCTAAGAGCTACAACGGACAGGAAATTGTGGAGAGCCGTGATAGCTCGCGTTTTGAAGAGATCTCTTCAAAATGCGAGCGATCGTGGCTCTCCACAATTTCCTGTCCTTTGTGGCTCTAAACAACATTTGTCTCTTTAACGTATAGCACTGCATTATTCACTTCTTTTCTATCCACTGCATTGTTTTTCAAGTGCTCCTCTATTGCACTACTTAATTTCAGTTTTGGTCATTTCCTGTTGTCATAGCAGGATATAACAACACAACTGCAAAATTCAAACATTCATCTGAGTCAATTGCAGTGGTAGGATAAAATGTTTGCTTTGTAAACAAAATCACCTTTACAATGTTTTAATATTGTCTCCACTCTTCTGTCCATTCTTCCCAACCCGCCTCTTGTTCATTCAGTATGTCCTGTGAGTGTTAAATTTTCCAAACCCTCTTTCCTAATTGTGTCTCGGAAATTTCAAGTCTTTTTTTCATTTTAAGTATAAGTGTCTTTCTAGTTTCTTCAGAACTTCTTCCTTGTTTTCCGCCCATCGTACTTTTAACATCCTTATGCAGAACCACATCTGCCACGTCGAGTCTCTTTCCTCGTTTGTGAAGAAATTTTCCAGCATTCACAGCCATATAAGAGGATTAATGTCACATAGCAGTTCACTACACTTTTCTTTTCTTTTTTTTATTATAAATACATTTTTCTATCTTAATACTTAGAGAAAGTTGTCTTTCAGTAGCTATTCCAATTCGCCTTTGGATTTCTATGTCGCACTTTTATGCTTACAGCCACATCACGTTGAAACCCCAGTTCCAGTATGATTACCGAAGATAAGCAACACTGAGCCTGGTCATTACCTAGATGAGTGACCGCTTGGGAATACCAGGCGCTCTAAGCTTGGATGTGCGGGTGGTGTAATCGATAACGGCTTGGGATTGTTAATGTATGATATAATTTCGAAGAATGTATGACGAGAAGCATTTCGCTTAAAGGCGCTTTTCAGACCTTACTGGACCGAAAAAAATTCTTCGTGGCCGAGTAGGTTAAGACACGTCGGATCTAACAACGGTTTCCTTCTGCCCAGAGGTGGGGGGCGCATGTTCAAATCCTGCTAGAGAGCAGATATTTTTCTTTCTCGAATATTCAGGCTGATAAGCGAAAATAAATAAATATAATGTTTAATAAATAAAGTGATCGTCTTCTCAAATATGAGTATCCACTAAAATTAACGTTTAATGTGATATATGGGGAAGAAAAGCAAGTGTAGAGTGTAATACAACAAACACTGAATGCAGTTTCCATTGGAAAGTTAAAGAGATACTCGACATTTAAATGGCAGTTTTAACGTCGTCTTCTATGTGCAATGTTCCTTCAGTGTATAAGCGATCATGGCTCTCCACAATTTCCTAGACTTTGTAATTCTTAATGAATTTTGTCTTTTAGCTATATCCCTTAAACCCTGCTCCTCCATCCACTTACTCAAGCTCTCTAGGTAGGTTATGCGTTCTTCTGCTCTGTCCTTCTTGCCTTTAATATGTCTTGTGAGTATCAAACTTTCCAAGCTCTCTTTCCTCATTATGTCTGCTAGAAATTTCAACTGTCTCTTCCAGATGTTATGTATAAGTGTCCTTTTTGTTTTCATTTTCTCTAAAACTTCGTCGTTGCTCACATGTTCGGTCCATGTTATTCTCATCATCCTTTTGTGGGACCACATTCATATCTAAATTTTAAGCTTAGCTCATCTCATTTAAAACGTGCTTGTAGAGGAACGGTTAACATCATTTTTGCGTGAGATCATTACAGAATTATCTGTTTACCACAGTATATTTTTCATGACCTACCATATATATATATATATATATATATATATATATATATATATATATATAAGCTTAAAAGTCTCCCTATCAGGCGGCATTTAAGCTAGCTCCTGCGAAGGACTCTTCATTGGGTTTTCACCACAATAGGTAGGGAGGAGTAGATGCTATAGGCAAGAAGAAAACTCCAGAACTCAAAATTGATTGCTGCATTTAAGTATTGAATTAATATCTAAGCTCTCGATTTTAAAAAATTCAACGATTATTTGTCTGCCGCCATTTAATTTAAAGACAATTTAATGTACGTAGGTCCTTAAAAACAATTACTTTTATTTCATGGCTAACTTTCGCTGAATTTCGCAATTAATTTCGATTATTCCCAGATTTATTTCCAAGTTATAAAAATTGTTGTCGTACCAAAAATTAGTCGCAAAAAATCGCCGAAAACAATCGCAGTAATGAAAACTTGGGAATCCAAAATTTCAGGATTGCGTGTCCAGATCCTGCCTGAAATTTGATCACCGAGTCGGTCTAATTCCAAAATGGTATGATATTTTGGGTTAAGGCCTCTAGGAGTATAGTTGAAAAAGTGTGACACGCTGACATTCGCATTTATAATATATATATATATATTTGTCATCCACAGACAGTTTCGCTGTTTCACAGCTCATCAGTGTGACTAGACGTGTGTGTATATATATATATATTCACTCGGATTTATTTGACCGTGTTCCAAAACAATGATCGTCATTGTTAGAATCTGGATGTGCGGGTGGTGTAATGGATAGCGACTCTCAATGAGAATTCAAACATCAGAGTTGGAATTCCAGTTGGAATCTGTTCCGTAGATTATAGGTTCAGTTAAAAATTTCCTGAATGTTACCTGGATCGACATCTGAAGAAGCAAATGTTGGGTTAAGTTTTGCATAGCATATAGAATGTTTTAAGTTTAAATACACCTGTGAAATAATTAAAATGAATGCAAACATGCTTTAAGAAATATACATTAGAGTGAAAAATTATTTAATTGTTCATTAAAGATAACTTTCATTTTCATTAAGAAGTGCAAGAGAGAAAACTTAACATAGAACTTACGGTTACAACTGTAAAATGGTGAGACCTTGCCGCCAATCTAGTACTGCACTTAAATTCATAAAGTCTAGGTACCATAGAGGAAAGCTCATCGGAGCAATTGGCATGAAAGTATTTATTTAAAAGGTACAGGGAAGCGATGTTACAATTTGAAACACCACGCTTATAAAAAAAAATTTTAAAAATCCCACCGCCATGACCATTCCAGGCGGCATTTATATTTGTTACAAAAAATTCCCAATGGCAGGACTATTACAGACCGCATTTGTATTTGATTATTTGACTATTAGTAGAATGATTTTTCTAAACAAATATTCCTAGAGCTTGTAAAATATGTTGAAATAGCCTATTAAAGTGTGTGTAAAAGGTGAACCAAGGAAATGACATTGTTAGTTCTGTTTTCCTTTTAGTTTGATATTACCACCTGCACGATGAAAAAAGTTTTTCGGAAGCCTTACCTGCTCGAAAAGCAGGAGCCTACCTCAAGTCTACACTCCAATTTTAATTGTGCTACCAATTCTTTGTCATTTTCTTTTTTGTATGGTTTTTTTATTCTGAACTCAAAAATGGTTCACGAACTTCGAATAATTGCTATTTTATCATTCTTTTCGTTTTATCTTTAACAGTCGACATCTATTTTTTTATCTTCGTTAATTCAATTTTAATTATTTCTCTCTTTTTTAATTGGAAAGTCAAGTGTCAATGCTTTGGGGCGAATTTGGGTGGATAGAACAATCGCTTTCCGATCACGATAACTGGGTTCGGATTTCATCATAGTCGAATTGTCAGGAAGGGGACTTCTTGATACTATCGGTTTCGGCGTGAAACCCCTTTGGAAAGTGCGTGAAAACCATACTTAATGGTTCACCAAAGTCTCGTGAGTGAAATTGGGTAGACGGAAGCTGTTCAGAAGCCGTCGATGGTTGTGCTAGCACGAGGTTACAAGTAATCGTGACCGAGGGTTTGATCGTGCTGGCGTTATTCTGTGGATCATGACAGAGTATGCGCTCTCTCTCATAAATTGCAACTAAAGGTCCGGTTAGCAGAGTTGTAATATTAAACCGCAGATATGTGTTGAACAAACACAGACGCGCTTGTGGGAGGTGTCAGCGACAGATTGGCTAGACACTCAAGCAGCTGTGTATGCTCGGGATACGAGAGTAGAAAAATATATATATATATATAACCTGTCATTTTATACACACACACACATATATATAAAATAGAGAAAATATAAACAGTTACAAACTTTTTGAAAAGCTAAAAGGGTTAAAGCAAAAGAAGTAAAATATTTTTTTTCTGAAAACCCACTTGTAAGAAACAAAATTTTAATATTTCTCTGCAAAAATACATGTATTATGAATAAGATTTGGAAAAAAACACCTAATATTTATTTATACGTAATGTATAAAAAATATAAATATAGGTGTTTTTTCCAAATCTTATTTTCTATGTGCAATAAGTTTTTGTACAGAATTTTCTTACAATTTAATTATTTAATATGTATATATATATATATATACACACACACACTACTTTCTCATAAAATTTACCCATCTGAATAATAACATATTGCACATTGGCGGCTAGTGTTAATAAAATACGATATTTTTATTAAAATTTAATAGTTTACTCAACATCTAAAGATTGCGTTGAGCATGAATCACAGAGACGTGCTACAGTTCAGAAATATATATATATATATAGAGAGAGAGAGAGAGATATATATACATGGCGTTATGGATAAATTGTCGTTTAAATTACGCAAAAAAAAAATGAAAATAACACTGACATATCATTTTAACAAATATATTTACCAAAATTACACAAAAATATTTTGAAAATTGAAAGAGTAAATTTATTCAATAAAATCGCCATTGGCTTCAACCACGGCCTCCAGACGATTTCGAAATCACCTGCAACTCTTCTGGACGGTCTCCTTGTTTAAGTTTGTGAATGCTACCATAGCCCTAGCCTTCAGTTAATCTTTGGTGTTACAAAGGGTTTTGTTGGTCTCTCGCTTAACTCGCATAAATTGTCTGATAACCATGACTGGGTTCGCCTGCTTGTGTGGTATGGTGCAGTCTTGTTACCAGACATAGGATCTTCCAGCAACCACCCTCTTGACCCTGGCCAGCACTAAGGCACTTGAGGTAATCCTCTGTTGAGTCTGAGGCCCTGTAAGAAGATGAATGGAGGCATAACATCGTCTTCACTAGTGATCACTCCAAAACACCATGATGCTGACTGGATCTATCCTCCAACTCTTTCCGAATCCTCTGCACTCTCCTTAGATTGACACCTAAATACTCTGAAATGTTCGTATTGGAACTTCCGGTGCGAAAGTATAGCATGCCGTTTCCAAATTTCTGACGGAGTGGATTGCGTCATGGTGCTCTTTTTCTAATGGACAGTACCCAACTGACCCTACTAGACAAAAGCAATGCACATGCACGAAATTAAAAATATAAAATGGCGACAATTTGTCCATCGCACCATATATATAATTCAAAATTTGTCCATCGCACCATATATATAATTCAAACTGGCTTCCCCGATTCTCTTTAGCATGCTGGTAACCGTTGCACGACACCATACACACCCATCTATTCAGCCTTTTTTTGGTGGGGGGGGGTATTCAACTTTCTCCCAGTTCTGGTCCAGTAGAAGCAAATCGAGATACAAACTTGATCTTTTGCCAATTCTATCACGTGAATAATAGGCTAAAACATTTGGAATCTTTTTTTCGCTGATTAATGCCTCTTTTATTTCCCTAATTAAACTGGATTTTAATGAAGGAAGCGAACGCTGCCGCCATATCTGTAGCTTGGCATCATTATATCGACTTTAAAGAACACTGGGGGTGTCTTTGATGGCGTTCAAGTGCGGGGTGGGGTACTATAGAATGATTCATTTACCTTCTATAGATCCTATATGCGAACTATTGGATTCTTCACATCACAAGATCTAGACTCCATATCAGCCGGCAGGGATATTTCTTCTTGTAGATAATGAATAATAATCGTCTCCCAAATACACACTTACAAACGCTGTAACTTGCATGCAGGGGTAGGGATTAAATTTGACAGGGTGACTGAATAAAGAACTTTTTTTTTCCTTTAAATAAATTTGGTATGTTTTGCTATTTATTTTGCTTCATCATAAAATTTTGAAGTTGAATGTTTTGGAGTTATATTTTAGTTTTAAAGTACTATGTTGCATTTGTTTTGGTTGGTTGTGGAGACGCCACGCCCCTTTTTTCTTGCTTTCCTTTACGAACTTACCTAAGAGGAGTTCAGTACGAGTGACAATGCACATTAATTTATTCGAAAACTGTTGTTTTCGATTTGATTCTCGGAGACACGTTTCTGGTATGTACACCCCGGTCTTCTCCGTGTATTTTTTTTTATTCGGCTGTTAAAACAACTTAGAATCTATAGCAATAACTATTCTTGGTCTCAAAAAATAAAAAGTCAGGCATGAATTATTCCCAACTTGTTTACCTGTGATTTAAAAAAATATGAAATCAATATTTAATTAATTTTGTAACTGAATTGTACTTCTAAAAATAAAAAAATATAAAATATAAAAAAATATTGCCTGCATCCTAAAATAATAAACGTGCACACTTAAAATACACACAAACACTCAATCTTTGTAAATTCCATAACCACAGCTTATTGAGGAGCCCATAGATTAAACGAATTTTTGTTTGTAAAACCTTTTATGGAAAGAGAAGAAACAGTGGTTAGTAATTAGTTTTCAAATTTGTGTAACGACAGGGGAGAAATATATAATACTTAGAAATACACAAAACCATCTGTCTATATTTCTGAGATGTGGTATTATGCACACTATTTACATTATTCGGACTATTGTCCTTAACTCTGTCGCCATATTTATTACAACGTTTCGGCCGTTGTACGCTCCGACTTTCTTCAGGTGGTTGGAATGTCGAAGTGACCTCTTTATTTCGTTATTTATTTCGTTCACTGGGGTAGCCTATTCTAGTTCCACGTGCCATGTCTAATGGGTGTCAGTTATCTCCTGCTTAATTCCCTCTCCAAGTTCTCCACCGCCTTAACCAGACATTGAACTCACTCTTTGGGTCCTTTCACTGAAAAACTAACGCCTTTATCCACTGTGCCATGTGTCCTTGAGGACATCTGTGTATGAATTTCTGGGTATTATAAACCTAATGTCTTCAGCAACCATTTTTTACCAGTGCTCATATTGCAATTTTTTCTATTATCATCTCATGTTTTTACCAAAGCTCATATTGCAATGTTTGTACCAAAGCTCACATTGCAATGTTTGTTGTTGTTATCGCTTTTTCTGACACTACTTATTACTGGTTCCCATATTGTATTCATTTCTATGCTTGGTCGGCTCAGGAGATTTTGTGGCCTAACATATGTGCTGATTCCTTAAGTTTACGAATTTTCTAATGGTGTTCCTTGTCTATGATCTCAACCTGATCCCACAGAGTTCGGTGATCTCCATTTTCTCTTCGTGTGGTCGTGTTACAGCTTTCTGGCGTTCTTGAAGCCTTACCATAAGGGAGTGGATAGATTTCGGGTGTGGTGTAGACCCCCAAGAGACCATGGACCCCAGTTATCACAAAAGTATAGTGCAGGCTGGTAGCTGTTCCATAATCGTGTGGATTATACAGAATTAGCATTGGTTGTGTCCGCTGGTGCATCCAAATAAGTCATTGTATCGCTTCATGTTCATTTACGACCATTCATGGACTCATGTAGTTCAGCTGCAAGCATTATTCCAGTAGATAGGTTTGCCTATCATCCGGTTCACACTCCTCCCCAATCTTTTGAACAGGAGTAGAAGTTAATCCTTTGTTTCCTGTTTAGGATTGAATTTCCGGTTTCCTCTAGTCATTTCTTTCTTTTTCACTTCCAGTTGCCCCTTGCGTTTTGTTGGCATTAACACCTTACTTGGGGATGGTGCTTCTTAACCCTCTACTTCGAGTGGCTTTTTGGCTTTTTACAAGGGGAACACCATTGAAAAAATGTTAAAATTTACCAGTTTCTTTTTCAGCTAAAGCACTTCGTAATGTTACCATAACACTGACAAAGTTGAGGATGGGTGCTCAGTTTGGGGTCAGGAAAGCAGTCGATTACAACGTTATAGCAACGTCGCTACGTCACATCTCCCTTTAAAAGACCGGTTCCCGTACGATCACCGATGTTAAGCAATGTCGAGCTTGGTCAGAAGCTAGATGGGTGACCGCTTGGGAATACCAGATACCGTAGCTTGGACGTGTGGGTGGTGTAATGGATAATGACTCGTAATTGAGAGCCGAGTTCCAATTCTTGATGGGTTCGTTATATTTCCTTATACGTAAATGCCTTTGGGAAAGGCATGAATCCACCTCTTATTCCCCAGCTATGGGTTAATTAGTAAAACTTGTATCACTAAACAATTATTACCTAAAAAAAATTTTAGAATATAAAAATATTTTTGGCTTTAAATAAGCTGCAAAGGATTAAGGCGTAAAAAAAAGAATCAACCAACAAAATAATCCCAACCAAAATGCGTATCTGTAAAGTTGCAAGGAAGTTTCGTTGTAGCTGGGCAACCTTCATGTCATTACTTAGACAATATGAATCACTTGGCGGTGACGCCCTTCTCCTCTCGATGTAATATGCGACAAATTGTTTGGGCTAATTGGTATCATCCATAAACCAATCTATTCCTGTGAAAGACAGTGGTGTGAACTCCGCTGTTTCCAACGGCTTTGAATACAGGGTATTAATTCTCTTCGACTGGCTGCTAATAAGGACTAGACAGCCCAAGTTCACCTGTTATTTAACCCATAATGAGGAGAAGAAAAGATCGATTAATACCTTTCCCAAAGTCATTAGTTCGAAAGTGAATTTAGTAATGTTTTCGACTACTCTCAAGTATTGTGAACCTTTGCTACACTACTGAGCCCACGTTTACAAAGTGCAGTCTTTTGAAATTCTTACAGGTTTTAATATGATCCTTTTTATTTTTATTTTGTTTTTAACACAAGTTTAAATTCTCCCAGCGTATGTTTATTAATATGGCCATTGTCTAGGATAAACAAATTTTCTTTCCACACTGAATTGAAACATCACCTCTTCAAGCTTCTCTTTATTAAAAATCAAATCATTCCATAATCTAAGATATTACTAGGGCACCCTGCTGTTACGATTTGGACATAGAGGAAATTAATTTTACCTAATAAATGCTTCATTGAAAAAAATCATACCGTCGATTGAAGTACAAACTTGCAATAGGAATCCAGTTTTATTAAATGTGTCGTTTTTGTAATCCAATGCATTTATAAAAACAGCTCTTTTTCAATAAGACAGCATCTAGTGTTATCAGTGATAAAGAAAAGATATGTATCAATATAAAGTGTGTGTATATATGTTGGCATGCTATTATATATCTAAAATATCATTGGTGTTGTGGTGTGTTATTAATTTCATTGTTGATTATTTACTTGCAGGCAAACAGTTCTTACTTAAGAGACCAGTGGCTTCACTCCATTAAATGGAAAGTAAGGATGAACTTTTTGTTTTTCTTTTCTCTCTTTGTTACTCCTCTTTATTAGTTTCTCCTCTTCTTTCCTCGCTTTCTTTCTTTATTTCTCCTCTTCGTCCTTTCTCTCTTTCTTCGTTTCTCCTCTTCGTCCTTTCTCTCTTTCTTCGTTTCTCCTCTTCGTCCTTTCTCTCTCTTTCTTCGTTTCTCCTCTGCGTCATTTCTCTCTCTTTCTTCGTTTCTCCTCTGCGTCCTTTCTCTCTCTTTCTTCGTTTCTCCTCTGCGTCCTTTCTCTCTCTTTCTTCGTTTCTCCTCTTCATCCTTTCTCTCTCTTTCTTCGTTTCTCCTCTTCATCCTTTCTCTCTCTTTCTTCGTTTCTCCTCTGCGTCCTTTCTCTCTCTTTCTTCGTTTCTCCTCTGCGTCCTTTCTCTCTCTTTCTTCGTTTCTCCTCTGCGTCCTTTCTCTCTCTTTCTTCGTTTCTCCTCTGCGTCCTTTCTCTCTCTTTCTTCGTTTCTCCTCTGCGTCCTTTCTCTCTCTTTCTTCGTTTCTCCTCTGCGTCCTTTCTCTCTCTTTCTTCGTTTCTCCTCTGCGTCCTTTCTCTCTCTTTCTTCGTTTCTCCTCTGCGTCCTTTCTCTCTCTTTCTTCGTTTCTCCTCTGCGTCCTTCCTCTCTCTTTCTTCGTTTCTCCTCTTCGTCCTTTCTCTCTCTTTCTTCGTTTCTCCTCTGCGTCCTTTCTCTCTCTTTCTTCGTTTCTCCTCTGCGTCCTTTCTCTCTCTTTCTTCGTTTCTCCTCTGCGTCCTTTCTCTCTCTTTCTTCGTTTCTCCTCTGCGTCCTTTCTCTCTCTTTCTTCGTTTCTCCTCTTCGTCCTTTCTCTCTCTTTCTTCGTTTCTCCTCTGCGTCCTTTCTCTCTCTTTCTTCGTTTCTCCTCTGCGTCCTTTCTCTCCCTTTCTTCGTTTCTCCTCTGCGTCCTTTCTCTCTCTTTCTTCGTTTCTCCTCTGCGTCCTTTCTCTCTCTTTCTTCGTTTCTCCTCTGCGTCCTTTCTCTCTCTTTCTTCGTTTCTCCTCTGCGTCCTTTCTCTCTCTTTCTTCGTTTCTCCTCTGCGTCCTTTCTCTCTCTTTCTTCGTTTCTCCTCTGCGTCCTTTCTCTCTCTTTCTTCGTTTCTCCTCTGCGTCCTTTCTCTCTCTTTCTTCGTTTCTCCTCTGCGTCCTTTCTCTCTCTTTCTTCGTTTCTCCTCTGCGTCCTTTCTCTCTCTTTCTTCGTTTCTCCTCTGCGTCCTTTCTCTCTCTTTCTTCGTTTCTCCTCTGCGTCCTTTCTCTCTCTTTCTTCGTTTCTCCTCTGCGTCCTTTCTCTCTCTTTCTTCGTTTCTCCTCTGCGTCCTTTCTCTCTCTTTCTTCGTTTCTCCTCTTCGTCCTTTCTCTCTCTTTCTTCGTTTCTCCTCTTCGTCCTTTCTCTCTCTTTCTTCGTTTCTCCTCTTCGTCCTTTCTCTCTCTTTCTTCGTTTCTCCTCTTCGTCCTTTCTCTCTCTTTCTTCGTTTCTCCTCTTCGTCCTTTCTCTCTCTTTCTTCGTTTCTCCTCTTCGTCCTTTCTCTCTCTTTCTTCGTTTCTCCTCTTCGTCCTTTCTCTCTCTTTCTTCGTTTCTCCTCTTCGTCCTTTCTCTCTCTTTCTTCGTTTCTCCTCTTCGTCCTTTCTCTCTCTTTCTTCGTTTCTCCTCTTCGTCCTTTCTCTCACTTTCTTCGTTTCTCCTCTTCGTCCTTTCTCCTCTCTCTTTCTTCGTTTCTCCTCTTCGTCATTTCTCTCTCTTTCTTCGTTTCTCCTCTTCATCCTTTCTCTCTCTTTCTTCGTTTCTCCTCTTCGTCCTTTCTCTCTCTTTCTTCGTTTCTCCTCTTCGTCCTTTCTCTCTCTTTCTTCGTTTCTCCTCTTCGTCCTTTCTCTCTCTTTCTTCGTTTCTCCTCTTCGTCCTTTCTCTCTCTTTCTTCGTTTCTCCTCTTCGTCCTTTCTCTCTCTTTCTTCGTTTCTCCTCTTCGTCCTTTCTCTCTCTTTCTTCGTTTCTCCTCTTCGTCCTTTCTCTCTCTTTCTTCGTTTCTCCTCTTCGTCCTTTCTCTCTCTTTCTTCGTTTCTCCTCTTCGTCCTTTCTCTCTCTTTCTTCGTTTCTCCTCTTCGTCCTTTCTCTCTCTTTCTTCGTTTCTCCTCTTCGTCCTTTCTCTCTCTTTCTTCGTTTCTCCTCTTCGTCCTTTCTCTCTCTTTCTTCGTTTCTCCTCTTCGTCCTTTCTCTCTCTTTCTTCGTTTCTCCTCTTCGTCCTTTCTCTCTCTTTCTTCGTTTCTCCTCTTCGTCCTTTCTCTCTCTTTCTTCGTTTCTCCTCTTCGTCCTTTCTCTCTCTTTCTTCGTTTCTCCTCTTCGTCCTTTCTCTCTCTTTCTTCGTTTCTCCTCTTCGTCCTTTCTCTCTCTTTCTTCGTTTCTCCTCTTCGTCCTTTCTCTCTCTTTCTTCGTTTCTCCTCTTCGTCCTTTCTCTCTCTTTCTTCGTTTCTCCTCTTCGTCCTTTCTCTCTCTTTCTTCGTTTCTCCTCTTCGTCCTTTCTCTCTCTTTCTTCGTTTCTCCTCTTCGTCCTTTCTCTCTCTTTCTTCGTTTCTCCTCTTCGTCCTTTCTCTCTCTTTCTTCGTTTCTCCTCTTCGTCCTTTCTCTCTCTTTCTTCGTTTCTCCTCTTCGTCCTTTCTCTCTCTTTCTTCGTTTCTCCTCTTCGTCCTTTCTCTCTCTTTCTTCGTTTCTCCTCTTCGTCCTTTCTCTCTCTTTCTTCGTTTCTCCTCTTCGTCCTTTCTCTCTCTTTCTTCGTTTCTCCTCTTCGTCCTTTCTCTCTCTCTCTTCGTTTCTCCTCTTCGTCCTTTCTCTCTCTCTCTCTCTCTCTTTGTTTCTCCTCTTCGTCCTTTCTCTCTCTCTCTCTCTCTCTCTCTCTCTCTCTTTGTTTCTCCTCTTCGTCCTTTCTCTCTCTCTCTCTCTCTTTGTTTCTCCTCTTCGTCCTTTTTCTCTCTCTCTCTCTCTGTTTCTCCTCTTCGTCCTTTTTCTCTCTCTCTCTCTCTCTGTTTCTCCTCTTCGTCCTTTTTCTCTCTCTCTCTCTCTCTCTGTTTCTCCTCTTCGTCCTTTTTCTCTCTCTCTCTCTCTCTCTGTTTCTCCTCTTCGTCCTTTTTCTCTCTCTCTCTCTGTTTCTCCTCTTCGTCCTTTTTCTCTCTCTCTCTCTCTCTCTGTTTCTCCTCTTCGTCCTTTTTCTCTCTCTCTCTCTCTCTCTGTTTCTCCTCTTCGTCCTTTTTCTCTCTCTCTCTCTCTCTCTGTTTCTCCTCTTCGTCCTTTCTCTCTCTCTCTCTCTCTCTCTCTTTAACAATGTCTCATCATTTTACAGTTGAAATGGCTAGATACAACTCTAAGTTCTATGCTAACGGTTTCTTCTCTCATATTTCTTACTTGTATAAGTTTCTTCCAGCTTCTTGCTTTCCAGTCATCTTTGATCTTCAGTTGTTTGTATAGTTTCTCTTCTGAAAATAGCCTGTTTGTTATTGTTTTATAGTTTCAGTCAATACCAATATCTACAACTCTGACACACATGAGGTAATGTTTGACACTGTTTCTTTTCTTTGTTTCTTTCTTAGAAACATGTACATAAATATGAAAAATTGCTGAAAACTGCACGGAGACCTGAAGTAGTGGTGAAAGAAATTAAGGTAAGTGACCATATATAATAATAATAATAATAAACAGTCACGCAGTGGTTCAAATGTCACTATGAACAATTTCTCAAAAATAGTAATAAAGTAGATGTCGGAGATATGAATGGGTTTTTGAGGGGGCCATCTTTAGAATATAGAGGAGACCATTTTTGGTTCGAAAGATAAAAATGCCTTGAATATGTTTTCAGGCATTTTTCCCAATTTATGCATTTTTGAGAATCTGCTAGGTAAAAAAAAACCTGATTAAAAGCTAAGAAAGAGGCCTGTTTTGAAGAAAATAACTTATTGTTTATTGTTATATAAGTTACAATTAGCATGGCTCTGGGTCAAAAATCACTCAAGAAAAGAAAAGGCATAAACTTTTTAATCGTCATAAACCATTGATTGCCATTGCAGTTCAGTCAAATATCATGGTAGACTAGCATCAATAATAGTACTTCTTTATAGTACTATTATACTTATATATGATGTTAGAAAATTAAATGCCCAACATGTATGCTTCCACAAAGAACCTTTTCTGGCTGATGCTAGACTCCAGGAGAACACCACTCTATGCCTTCTTGGCCTCATGTTTTCCACCGACATGAAGTGGAGTGATTACATTGAAACAAGAGCTGCATCTACAGCAAGGAAAATCTGGTCACTGTGTCCTGACAGTAACTTTTTCTCATCAGAGTCCATTTTGCACATTTACAAATCTATCATTCATCCATGCATTGAATATTGTTGCCATATTTGGTCTGTGCTCCTGCTATTCTTTTCAAAGTTCTTGACAAAATCCAAAGAAAGACCTGTAATATAATCAATCCTGGCTAGGCATCTCGACTTCAGTCACCATCTCAGTGATGTGATGTGGCTTCCATTTGTCTTTTCTATTAATATTTTGATGGCAACTACTCTCACAAGCTTTTTTCATTACTGCCCTGAATTTAAGTGTGATACTAGATTGGCACCCCACCCTTTTACTGTTGATATAACCAAATGCAATTACCACTTCTACTCCAACAGTTTCTTTTCATGCATTTCCCACCTGTGGAAATCCTTTCTGTTTACTTGCTTTTCCTGATAACTATAATCTTCAAAAGTTTAAGTGCAACGACAATCGCCATCTTCTGTCTTCTTGAACCAGGTTCATCTTTTGTCCTTCTCTCAATCCTCAGTCTTCTTTCACTCCCTGTAACCATCTGTGTACTAGTGGCATTACCACCTTGCTTGAGATGAATTGATTAAGAAAAATCACTTGTTGCACCTCATATAATGAAATGTGCTACTTTTTACTGTCAAAACAGTTAAAAGTAACCACCTCTTCTACTCCAACAGCTTCTCTCACACTTCCTGACAGTGGAACTCACTTCCTTTTACTTGCTTCCCTGATAACTATAATCTTCAAAAATTTAAATGTAATGTCAATTGACATCTTCTGTTGCCTTGATCCCTGTTCTTCTTTTTATCCTCTTCCATTCTTCTTTTTATCCTTTCCTCACTCCCCCATACCCAGTCTTTACCCTACACTCATTGTAGCCCCTTGCGTACTAGTGGCACTCCCACCTTGCTTGGATTGAATTGCTTAAAAAAAAAAAGATACAGGCTGGTGTATAGCTGTGAGGGATGAAATCCTCAAAGATAAAATAAGTGAAGACCAGTTTCCGGTTTTATCTAAGATCAGTTCAAAAGTATCTTTGAAAAAAAGTATTGCCGGTTTCAGCTCAGGGCTTGTATTACCAATATTAAACAATTCAACTATGTCCAGAATATAACTTACATTAACTCAGTAAACCAATAATTCAGTGATAGAAGACAAGTTTATACACCCATATGTACAAGCATTCATTATAAAAAGATAGAACACTATCTTTTGAATTATCAAGAAAATATAGCTCGGATGAATGTGTTTTTTCATAACAAGCATTACTAAAATAGAACATTTGCAGGCCATTTGTGTAAAACTTGATATAAGAACCTTGGTTTTTATGTAAGGATTACCTCAAAAATTCAATTCCTCCTAATGATTACATATCAAGTGACACAGCAAAAGTGGAAATGATGTTACTATAGGATAGCATTGGAAATGATGTTACTATAGGATAGCATTGGAAATGATGTTACTATAGGATAGCAATGGAAATGATGTTGTTATAGGATAGCAATGGAAATGATTTTACTAGAGGAATTCATTAGAAATGATGTTACTATGGGAACGCATTTCTGGCTATATAAAGAAAATGATTTATTTTTACTCTTTCTATTCACTGAAAATAAGGAAAAATGTTTTGTTAGTTGTTAGGAATTAATGCAAGTATGATATGTATAGAATGATGACTGATGCACTCATATGTAATCTGTCCAGAAAGTATCAAGCTATTTACTATCTGTCATTATTGAATGAAAAGTGTCACTGCTGACACCAGAATTTGAACATGAATCTCTAGACAATGAAAATCTAGACTGCCATTTATTATAGAGATATCATGCCACTGACTTGGGGGGTGGGTAGAGTTATGTGTTTGACTATTGTGTTAACCTGGACATTAAAGTAGTATCACATGTTTCAAGACAAATTAGTACTTTTCTTAGAGGCTCTACACAGTCATGTATTAACTGATAAGCAATCAATAATCTTTCTGTTGACTCCTTACTTTGTTGTTAATGTATTTTAATTGTGTTTGCTAATTAAATACTTTATTATTTTACATTAAAGTATTTCTGTGTATTATGTACGTGTGACGAATTACAAAACTATCAAAATAAAAATAGCCTCCCTGGAGCAATGGCACCCGAGTCCTCTTGATTGTTCTCTTCTTGGGACCTCACACACTAATCCTGGCAACACTTCCACTTTTCAAAACAAGTCTGTAAATGCCCCTTTTTAGGGTCACTATCACATATTTCATTGCACTTTATTTGCATGCACAATCCAGTCTCCTTCAACAGCTGAAAGATGCAAGAAGTCAAATTTGGATTGTATGAGGGTTGGCAGATCTGGATGATGTGATGTTTTACCAAGAAGACCTACATGATGTTTGTAGAATATGTTTGTTTAGTCATTATGATTGCAACCGTCCTGTAGTAAGGAACTTAGTTGTATGCCACTGCACATATGCTTCAGTATAATATAAGGGTTAATAAACTAGCCTGTTGGACCATTACTGCTGAATAGTGAATTCAGACCTTATTCAACATTTAAATAACCCAAGTTTGACATGTCATAAAATCAATAAAACCCCAAATCCTTTCCAGTGCATCTTCGTATTAAGATCCTTTCCAGTGCATCTTCATATTAAAATCCTTTCCAATGCATTTTCATGGTAAAAACATTTCCAATGCATTTCCATAGTAATGGTTAGAAAACTGGTCTGGTTGACTATTACTTCTGATTAATGAGTTCAATGCTATCTTGGTGCTATTAAGAAAAATTCAACATTTAATAACCCAACAAGGGCTGACATGTAAAAATCAACCCACTTAACCTAGCCTAATGTCATTGCACCAGAGCATGTCTGTTCACACATGAATGCACAATAATGTCCCCCTGGTTAGTTGCCATCTTATATCAAGGCTGTGCAACCAATTTTCAAGGTGTCCAAAATTGTTGCTTACTTTCCAAACAGAATTTATATTTAATAAGTATAACCATTTCAATTACTCATGATTTTTAAGATGAATTATTCATGTGTCAACAAAATAGAAAATAGCCTTTTTTTTTCTTTTTTTTTTTAGTCTGTAGGCTGTTTTAGACACCAACTCACCATAAAGTTTCACTGTCTGCACTATGTCTGTCAGTAAACTACAAAATTAGATATACTTTTAGACAACACAAAGGTTTTTCCTTAGATTCTGTATTTCTCTTTGTCACGAGTAAAGCCTTTTGTGTCTGTTTCCATGGTAATAATGAAAAAGAACTATCGTCATCGTTTTTTGTTTTTCTTTTCTTTTTTTAATCCTGAGTGGTTTTTGCATGTGAATATCTTCAAAAAATAACATTCTTAAAGTTAACTTAAATGACCTCCATACGACTTTCATTAACATGACTCTAACTTTTATCAGAAAGACCATCCCTCCTATTATGGGTTGGTGGGAGGCAGTTCAAGTAGAAAAGAAAAGAAATATTTCAATCAAGTTAAGGTATAGTTGAAGAAAAAGATTATAACTTTAGGTTTTTTTCATGTTTATATTTTTAATTTTTTTTTTTTTTGTTTGGTTTTAATATAGAAATGGACTTCTCACTTCAAAAAATTAATCAGTCACCAAGAAGAATGACCATTTAGAATAGCAAATAACCACTAAATGATTTGGTTTGGTTTGTTTTATGGCATATCAATCTCTATCGGTTATTTAATGCTGACAAAATTTTTATTGTTGTTAATATTTTTTTTCTTTCAAAAAGTGTATTGCTGGTAATAATTTTTTCTTCAAAAATTTATTGCTGATAATAATCTTTTATAAAGTATTTCTGGTATTAAAACCTATTTTTACACTTTCATAGTGTTTTGACCCCAGTTTGGGGGTTAACTATTTGCCCATAACAGGTGCTACCACCCTGTGTCAGGGTGGACCTGGGAACACCAGCAATTAAGAGGTGGTTCCACTCTCCTCAAAACCTCCTGATCAGAGGCCTTACTGTTGGACATAGTTTATCATCTTACCCAGGACGCAGATGCAGTCCATCATCATACCCAGGATGGACCACATAATGTGCTTTGGGGTATCATACCAGCAGTAGTGCTATTTAATTACCAGATGTTCAGACAGACTAAATTCCTCATTTTAACCAGTTCAGACCTTTACAGCTAGTTCCCACCCTAACTTTTTTCCTTTTTTTTTTTTTTTTACAGTAAGGTTCACCATGTACAAGGCCCAAGAGCTACTCGAGGTAGAGGGTTACATTAAGGGGAAGTTAATATGGATAAGAGTGGAAGATAATGTTTAACTCTAGACTTGAACAGGTTAAGATTCCATGATTGAGGAAACATCTCTTGGGAATCTGTTCCACAGAGCAGTGGTTCATGGGAAGGTGTTCAAGTGGAACTTACTTCTCACCAATGGAATATGGAGGGAATGTGGGTGGTTTGCTACAATGTAAGTGAAGCCATGAAAGTCAGATCTGGTGGAACCAGGAGATGCAGTTCATTGGAGCATTTTCCATGGTAGTAGTGAGAGAGCAGTGAGAAACTCGCCACATCCTGCCTGTGAGAGAGAGGTTGGAAGGTGGAAAATAATTCTTCTCCAACAAGAACTTGCAGACGTTTTTGAACTCTATCAAGACTGGAAAGTGAGGTCTGAGCAGCCCCTGCCTAAAAATGACAACAGTACACAATTTTCAGCTTGATCTGGTTCTTATAAAGGTAAAGGCCAGCATGAGGAGCTAGGTACTTACTGGAGCAATACAGGAGCCGATCATTTTACCTGTATCTTCAGCAATGGGTTATATATAAGCATTCCACTTGAAGTCAGACATGAGTTTGAGGCACAATATTCTCTAAAGGCAAGGTGTTTCCTCAAGGGGACATCCATTCATCATGACTGATGGTAGTTGGAGGGGGAGGGATACACAGGGCCAGTTCATTCTCATTCTCTCCACATTCAATTGGCAAGAAGGAAGTTTAATTCAGATAACTTCTTCCCAAAAACTGCTCCCTTGTGGAACAGATTCTTAGGATGATGCTTCTCCAATCACTAATCCAACAGCAAGGCCTCTGATCGGAAGGTTTTGAGGAACATGGAACCACTTATTTGCTGTTGTCTTCAGGTTCACCAGGACGCAGGGTGGTGGCACCTGTTAGTGTCCCAGCTATGGACAAATATTTAACCACCAAACTGGGGTAAAAAAAAAACACTATGAAAGTATAAAACTACATTTTTATAGTAAAAGTATCAGCAATAAGTTTTCATAGTAAAAGAAAATAATTACCAGCAATACATTTTTTGTAAAAGAAATCAATAATGCTCCCAAGAAAATTAAATTTTGACATTAAATAATTTATCAGGAGTTGATATGCCACTAAACAAACAAATTTTGCCATTAAATGACCCAATGAGTTGATATACTGCAAACCAAATCAATCTGATCACTAACTTAATCCCCTTCAGATCTAGGGTTATCTATCCTACATATCCTTATGATCTGCTCTTAGTTCTTCCTCTTCCATCCATACAGCAACTTCATCCAGTAATCTTTCAGCTCGAGTTCTCTTGGGCCTAATATTAAGTGAACATTTATTAAAACGAAAAAATGTATCAGTGATGACTTAAGAGATATTTTGTTTCCACTCTCAACATCCATAAAGCATTGCCCTTGCTAATGTTTGAGATTACATTAAAACCTGAAAGATGAATACTGGTTTTGTGATTATCTATTATCAAATGATTATATTACTTTACCCTCTGTGATAAATAAAAAAGAATATTTAATCTTTGTGCCTACAAACAAAAAAAAAACTGTGTGTCAAAAGGACAGTTATTCCCTTGACACCACTATTACTGCATAGACTTTTGATTCTCTCAGCAATGTTTATTTACAGCATTATGAAAATATGTGCACATTGCACAATTTATTATTTACCATTTTATCAGTCAGTTATGCATGATACATGCTTAAGCAATCATGTATCTTTTGATACATGACAGACTAGGCAGATTTTTTCCAGCAGTAAGTTGCTATTTCATTCTGTGGTATACCAGTTGCCATCCAAGGCTATAGAACCCGGTCTGTCCTGCTATTTACCCATAGCAGGGGGAGAAGAGAAGGATTCATACCTTTCCCAAGGTATTAGCAAGTGAATGTAATGGATTCAACTGGAATTCGAACTTGGCTCTCCGATTCCTCAATCTGAGCCACTTTCCATTACTCCACAGTAAGAAATAAATTTGAAAAATATTTTTTATTCAAAAATTTGTAAAAAAAAAATAAAAAAATCACAAAATTATCAAAATATTTAAGAGGAAGAAATGCTCTCAACCTATTTTAATGGATTTGCATGGCAAGAGCAAATGAAAGAAAAGCCTGGAAAATGGATTTTTTCAAAATTTTTAATTACAGTTACTTGTCATTATGTATTTATTTAAATTTTCTCATTCACAGACATTTTTATAAATTTATGAATAAAAAAAATTGTTTTCATATTGATTTTTAATACAACTCAATGCTTGCAGTAACTACCATTGCAAAAAATTTATATTTTATTCAGAGCTTGATTATCCTTTAGGATGTAGTTCAGGGCCCTTCAAGCTTTCATAAAGCAATGATTTTAATTTTCTCAATGTTATAACTTCTAAATAGTTTCATAAACTGAAATGATATCAACAACAAATTCATGTTTATTTTTATTGTTATAATGCTGGTTATAAAATATCTGGGGGTTTTTTTTTTGGGGGGGGGGTACTCTGGTTGTGTTGAAATAAATGACCATCAGTATTTGATTAACAAATAATTGAATATTAAATGAGAGATCACTTTTGTTTTACAACAAAGTCATAAATAGATTACTCACTTTTTAACCATAGTAAATTCTATATATTTATCTACTTTAAAAAGCATACTTGTAAGCATGACTGGATTATACTTTAGGCTATTCTAGGGTCTTGCCTAGCACCCCACCCCATATTTTTATAAAGCAATGATTTTAATTTTCTAGATGTTATAACTTCTAAACAGTTTCATAAACTGAAATGGTATCAATATGACAAACTCATATATATTATTAATATTGTTATAATAATTTTTATAAAAATCTGTTTTTTTTACTCCAGTTGTTATGAAATATGTGCTATTTCAGTTTGCAATAAATAGTAAAATAGTTTAATTTCTTAAAAAATATTTTTATTGACAAACAAAAGATAGTTATTCTAGTTTATTTAAAGAATTTGCAATGAGTTTACATCAAGCAATTTAAATGTCACTAACTGCTGTATCTTGTTGAGATAACAGAAGGAAATAAATAAAGAATACAAATTCATGGTTAAGTAATGAAATAGAAGGTTTACTGCACGAAGGTATACTTAGTAACTGACTTAATGCTAACTCTGCTTAACTCCATAAATGGACAATTCCATTCATTTATATCCTATATGACACTAACATATATCAAAAATGAAAAAAAAATATTCAAGTCAGGTGTGGGCATGTTAGAGGGCTTCATTATTTCATTAATTTAGGTGTCCCAAAAGATCTTAATCAGGCCCTGATTGCATTGCTAACAACTGCTTACAAGACCTCTTACAAATGTACACCTTGTTTTGATCTTGAATCAGACCATGTCTATTCAAGTCGAACATTTAAACAATTTATTTCAACTTTTCCTGTTATTTAATGACTTTTGAACTTTTCAAGAGTTGAAAATGTCTCCAACAATTGTTTATTCTAAATTTTCTTTCTCTTGCAGAATATGATTGATGTTTCCCTCAACACACCAATACATGACACAAGTGTCTACCAGTTTCCACTTGAACTAGTTTCTGAACTATTACAATCAGCAGTAAGTAAAACTTTCCTTTTCCTTATTGTAAACTGTTTAGTTAATCTTCATGACATGGTGCAGTCATAGGGTCACATTAATTGAGCCATACTGGGCTAGGATGTTCTCGGTAACTGAGCAGGCTAAAGCACACCAGATCGTATTCTGGTTTCTATTACAATAGGGGATGCAGATTTACACACACACACACACACACACACACACACACACACACACACACACATATATATAAATTTGACAAATGGAAAAATGTTTTTAAAGCACATGATGAAGCCTAGAAAGGCAAAATCTGTAATCAAATCTAATTTGAATGAAACGTTTTTCCATTTGTCAAATTGCTTATATATAATGACAAACAGTAAAGTTTTTGCGGCACAATTCATCCATTAGGATTTCAATGAACTGGGCTTTGTTGATGTTACCATGTCTACACATGCACACAAAATGAGAGATACAGGTAATTTCACAATTTTTTGAAAGAATTTTTCTTTTTTTTATCTAGCCAAATTCATTTGTATTCTTTTTTTTTCTCCATCACCTTTGTTCCTTTGGTGATGTATAAAATTATACAAAATTATATCGTGTGTGTGTGTCTATATATATATATATATATATATATATATATATAATATATATATATATATATAGTCATCCACAGACTGTGTTGCTGTATCACAGCTCTTCAGTATTGCTAGATATCTGATTTCTTCAATGTGTGTGTTTGTGCTTACGCATCTAATATACTCTTGGTGAATATATTGGTTCAGAATTAAAATGAAAATTCTTTTTCAGAATTCTGAATTAACATCCAAATCTGCTCATGAAAATATCATCATTGCCTTGACACCATTATTGGAGAACAACCATCCAACACAAGAAATCTGTGAATTTCTAATAAAAGTAAGTTAGTTTTTGCTGCTATTAATTTTTTTTGTTATGTTTCTCACAGATTTCTTTCTTTTTCTTTCTCTATTTTTTGTTTTTTATCTGTTTGTTTCCTATTTTTCCTCTCTTAATTAGCAGCATTGTCATAAACGCACTTTGTGCTTTCTCCATAGTTTGAAATTCAGATTTTGTCCTCGCTTAAACTGGTTGCCACCCAAGACAAGAGAATAAAGTCTACCCTACTATTTAATTCATAGATATGGAGGGAGACGAGATGGATTCAAACCATTCCAAGGGGTGTTACCACAAAAGGGAACAGAACACACTAGCCAGGAGTTTTCTTTTCAACCAAATGCACCACAAGTTTTTTTCTTGTAGAATTATTACACAATCCAAATAGATATTATTCAATCCATTATTATCATCATTATTATTATAAAACTCTATTATATTGAAATTATGCATTTATGGGGGATACTGTACAATTTAAAAAAATGTTATGTCTCTTCAGGATGTAGAGAATCATGACACTTCACAGCTTCCTTTTCTTTACCTTGGATTATTTAGAAAACAGAATGGAGTCATTCCTTGTTGCTTCCTTCATAAGTTTGGAATTAAGTTTTCATTATCTTTGGGCTGTCACCCAATAAGCCCAGTCTACCCTGCTATTTAACCATAGATGTGGGAGTGGGCTTTTCCCAAGGGCATTTGTTTCTTGATTACATGCCTTCCTAGAAAAAATAGGAGATTAGTTTCCCATTGCCTTCTCCTTCTCCACAGTGTGGAATTCATATTTTTTTCTCTTAGACTGGATGCCACTCTGTTGCAATTTAATCTGTAGGTGGGCAAGAGAAGAGATAAATTTATGCCTTGTTCAAGTGCAATAGTAGGAAAGGTCAGAATGTGAACTTGGCATGCTGATCTCACTTTCCACATGTGTATCCCTTAAGCAACCCCACACATCCTGCACTATTAAGTGGTGATGGTTAATGATTTGGGAATATACAGTATAGGTGTCTATATAATTCTTTGTCAAATAAATTTTGTATAATTAGAATATTGTGTTCTCTCCATTAACCATCCAGAAATTTGCCCTGTATCAAAAAATAGTCCTGGATATGACAATAAACTAGGCCTCTGATTGGGAGATTGGAGGTTTTGAGGCACATGGACTCACCTCTTAATTGTTGTTGTTCCCATGGCCACCCTGATCCAGGGTGGTAGCACCTGTTAAGGTCCCAGCTATGGGCAAAATGTGAACCCCCAAACAAAATACGAAAGTATAAAGATACATTTTTATAGTAAAAATGCCAGCAAGACATTTTTATATAAAAATATTACCAACAATACATATTTATCATAAAATTACCAACAATACATTTTATCTGTAGTTGAAGGCATACAATTGTGTTCAAAATATTTAGATTTCGACAGTTTTAATTGGTAAAACACTTTAGAAAAAGGTTTGTTTTTCTTTCACATGTTTCTTTCTTTCTTGCTTGCAGCATTGCAAAAAGAGTCCTCGATCAAGCATTGTTATTGATCTTTTCACCCCAGTAGCTCAAAGAATTTTGAAACATAATACAGTAAGTCCAATTTTATTGATTTCTTATTGTACAGTTTTAAGAGGTCTGTACTTGAATCTATAGGCAAACATTGGTTGGCTCTAGACTCGAGTCTATAGGTAGGTCTGCATCCCATTAGAATGTCTGATGACCATCTTTAGAGCCCCTCCCTGCGGCTGCTCGGTCTCACGCTGTCTGCTGATCTGAGATGGAACAAATACATCGAGTCAGTTGCATCAGCCACCACAAAGAAAGTTGGTTCTCTGTGCCGAGCCAGGAAATTTTTCTCCCCTGAATCGATCCTTCAAGTCTATAAATCGACCATTCGCCCATGCATAGAGTATTGCTGCCATATATGGTCTGGAGCCCCTGCTGTTTGCCTCGGGGTTCTTGATAAGATCCAGAGACGGATAGGCAATGTGATTGGCCCTGATCTGTCATCTCGTCTGCAGTCACTCTCTCACAGACGCGATGTTGCCTCGCTCTGCCTTTTTTACAAATACTTCCACGGTAATTGCTCTGAGGAGTTGCGTTCGCTTGTCCCCGGGCCTCGTGAATTTAAACGCCCCACCAGGCTGGCATCCCGCTCCCACCTCTACACCGTGGAAACTGTTAGATGTAGACGTCTCTTCTACTCCAATAGCTTCATGTCTCGCACATCTCGCCTATGGAACTCCCTTCCCTACTACTGTTTCCCTGACAAATACAATCTCCAACGGTTTAAGTGTAGCATCAATCGACATCTCCAGTTGCCTTGATCTATCCACTTCCCTTCTCCACATCCTTTCTTTTCTCATTCCTATCTGCTCTCAATCTGGATCTTTTGTGGCCTCCTTGCCTTGATCGACCCACTGTCTTTCTCTTCTTCCTCATCCCCTCCATTGCCACTCCTATCTGCTCTTCCTCCAACCCTTCTTTAACCCCTTGCACGATAGTGGCCTCTGGCCTTGCTTGGGGCGATATGATTTAAAAAAAAAAAAAAAAAAAAAAAAAAAAGGTAGGTATTAGTCGGCCTTATACTTGAGTCTGTAGGCAAATGTTGGTTGGGTAAAGAGAAAATCTGTGTGATTCAGCATGTGTCTTTATTATAGTTATTTGTTAGAATTACCTTACTCTGGTGAAAGGCTACAAGAGCTGTGCACCCATTGAGGAGCTGGCTCTCTACACAGTATCAATTGTAGATGATGTCTATACTAAATTAGGGAGCAAGAATTAATTCATTCAAGTTTTGTTAATTGCAGTTGATGAAATCTGTTAGTTTCATTATTTTAATTTTATTTTTCCAATTTTAATACAAGATTAAAACAAGATTTTGCATGTGGGAATCAAAATTGCAGATAAACTATCCAACATTCATGTTTTTATTTGTTTCTACTCAAGTACTTTTGAGAGCTTCAGTCATTATACTGAAAATGACATCAATATGGGAAAAGATTTTGTTGGCTACACCTTTGGCATATTTTTTGTAATACTAGAATTCAAATTAATTCAAATATGTCTAGATCATAATTGATATCTGTGTAAAATGGTTACCCAAAGCTAGATCACACTGTAAAAGGATGTATCAAATATTTGTTTTGCATGCATATTAAATATTTTATAAGCAATTTAAGACATTTTCTGTGATGGAAAGTATTTTTTTTTTTTTTTTTTTTTTTTTAGAATAAATTCTTTCTATAATATAATAAGTTTCTATGAGTTTAAGTCTTCCTTACTACTGTATAGTATTTTAGTATATCTACTACTATTTGACTTTATGTTAATAGTTGCATTTTGGTTGTTTGTGATGTGATGCATGAATTGCACTAAATTTCAACAAGTGACAAGTCAGCCTGTAAGAAATTGTGGTGTCTGTATGACCAATGTATACCTTTTTAATACTGTTTATTGATTACAAAAAAAATTATATTTTAATGGTTTTTTCATTTTGTTTATAGTAAGTGTGCATTTGGTGATGATAGGATAAGTTAATGGTGTTACACAATGCAATTTTCAGATGCTGATAGATAACTGACCATTACATAATTTAAGTGTGGAAAATTTTTATCAAAGATGCATTTTGCCAGAAAAAGCTTATGTTATCTTTGGCGTCATTAGTTTGAAACTGATGATGCCAAAGAGAACATCAGCTTTCTCTAGCAAAATGTGTCTATTTAGAAAAATTTTCCACATCTTCACTTTAGTTTTGGATATTATTTACTGAAGAAAAATTAAAATCAAGTGACCTCAATTTGCTGCTCATGTATAACTGAAAATGATGATTAAGAAATTTTTTCCATTTTCTTTATATATATTTTTTAACATTTTTAAATTTTTTTCTTTTTATTATTATACATCCTACAAACACACACACACTTATATATATATTCTTTTTATTATATATGAATACTTTTTCTTTGAACCACCTTTTGTATGTCTTTTCAAATGTGGTAATATTCACATATATATATAATTGCATATGCTGATATGACATGATATTTGTGTGCATTTTTTTTTTTTGTTTTGTTTTTTTGTTGTTTTTTAAAGCATTTCACCCCAAGCAGAGGCAGGAGTGCCTCTATCATACAATGGGTTACAGAGAGTGAAATTGAGGGGAAAAAATTGTGTATTGAGGGGTTTGAGGAAAAGATAAAAGAATGGGGATCAAGGCAACATAAGATGGCGATTGACATTGCATTTAAAATTTTGAAGATTGTAGTTATCAGGGAAGCAAATAAGAGGAAGGGAGTTCCACTGTCAGGAACTGTGAGAAAAGAAACTGTTGGAATATAAGTGGTGGCTGCATTTAACTATTTAAACAGTAAAAGGGTGGGACCTAGATGCCAATCCAGTAGCACATTTAAATTCATATAGACGGGTCATCAGAACAGTTGCCATGAAAATATATGTAGAAAAGACAGAGGGAAGCTACATCATGGCTATGAGAAAGTGACTCAAGTTGAGATGTCAAGTCAGGACAAATTGCAAATCCTTCTCTGGATTTTGTCGAGAACCTTGAGATGTACAGCAGGGGCACCAGACCAGATATGGCAACAGTATTCAAATCAAGGACAAATGGCAGATTTGTAGATGTGTAAGATAGACTCTGATGAGAAAAACCTTCTTCCATTTACTTTATGTTTATAATTACTTAGATGTGCATATTTGTATTTGAATTATTATTCCATTTTGTAATTTTTTTTTTAATATTTATTTTTTAAACCCACCCCATAAATAATATGGACTGCTCCACTATTATTAAAGTCCTGTCTATATATCAAAATTTAAATTATCTAACAGTCAGTCTTAACTCAGCACCTGAACATTATGTTGTGCATGAAACTCAGTTGTGTCACTGATGAATTTTTTTTTTTTGGGGGGGGGGAGTATATATATATATATATACACACACACACACACACACACACACACTCCCCACAAAATTCATACTACTCTCATAAATATAGTATTCTCATATATATATATATATATATATATATATATATATATATGAGAATACTATATTTAGACAGCATCCCTTCATTTAAACTTCAAACTTTTATTAAACAGACACAGAATGTGAGTTTCTCTTGGGCTTGAATTAGTTGCTTCATTTATTGTCTGCACTCTTTCCTGAAAAAAAAAATTACCAAAAGTGGTCAAAAGTACTTGGAATTTAATATTTAATTTTGGCAAATTCCTTTTCAAGTTTCCATCTAAAATAAAGTGAATAATTCAACACCAGCAGAACCTCAGCAAAATGCACAAAAGCCATTCCACATCTTTTCTATATGACTTTTTTTTACATTTTGTAAAATAATTGATTTCCTGTATCATAATTCAATCAACTTTTGTTCAAAAATAATGAAGAAGCATTTTAGTTTATATTTTAAAAAATCTCAACACAACACAAAATTTATAAAACCATGTATAAGTATATTGGTACTATAACTTTCTGGAATCTTCTAGAGCTTTTTTTGTTTATTTGTAAGTCTGTATGTTATGCTATAGCTATAAACTGTTAATTGCATTAAAAATACATACATACTATCCAATTATATCGTTAGCAAATTGAAAAATAAAAATTTCTGAAATATTTTTATTTTTTTAACCTTATTGCATATATGGTAAAATCGAATTTTTTTTTTTTTTTTTTTTTTTTACCTTTTTCAAGAACTAAAACAAATTCTCTTTTTCATTACTTTTAAACAAATATTCATCAATTTACAACACGGGAACATAGGGTTACAAAAAGTTCATAACCTATCTAATTTTGCAATTTAAGGCCCAGTGATGAATTAATGTTTTTAAAATTTAATTTCAGGACTTTGGCAAGTTACCAAATATGCGCAGATTTGTCCAGGAATATATTCTAGCCTTAAACTCTCAAAATGATGGCTTTAAGGTGGTTCAAGCCTTTGTAAGAAAGTGAGTGATTATTTTTTGTTTTTGATAAAACTATTGACTTTCAAGTTTGCATGCATTTTTATAGCTAGCAGTAAGTCAGATCAGGCCAAAAATGGAATTTTGCTGTCATATATTTGAAATGGTACTACCCAATTTTCACTTTCCAGCCTTCATAATAATAACAATCATGTTCTAACGTCCCCCAGAAAATTTACATCCAGAGCCATTTGTTGACTATTTACATCCAAAGTTAATCCTTTTTGATTACAATTGTCCATACCATCCAAATCAATTAACTTTTAATTGTAGTAATCTAGATGCACTGGACTACAGCTTACCACATGTCAGTAGTAGGAATCAAGCAGGAACAATCTTATCTATTAAGTTGTGACTTAGTATAAGTCTGATTATTCCCTATTTAGTACAAAGTTTACTCTTACCGCATAAGATGTGAAAATTCGCATAGCTAAAGCCTGGGCCACCTTGAATAAAATGTATGTAATCTGAAAATCTGATCTACCAGACAACCTCAAGTAGACATTCTTTTGAGCCACTGTAAAGACAGTGTTAATGTAGGGTGCCACTGCCTGGATATTAACTAAAACCCTAGAGTCTTGATGGAAATTTGATGGGTGAATCAATAAAATCTGTCAAATCCTTTACATAGGAAGCATAATAAATTCTACTGAAAAGATGTGAAAATCCGCATAGCTATGCCTTGAATAAAATGGATGAAATCTGGAAATCTGATCTACCAGACAACCTCAAGAGGAAATTCTTTCAAGCCACTATAGAGGTAGTGTTAATGCATGGTGCCACTGTTGAAGATTAAAGTGTAAACAGCCAAAGTGTATCTACAGCAAGCTAGATGAGAAAATCATTTCAAATAAATCAGTGTATATCTCAGGATCTTTGATTTTTAACAATGCCACCCAATGCTCAATTGTTACAGGCAATTTAAGAACAAATTTCCTAAACCCATTAGATATTTGGGACAATGCTAAATTTTGTACAAATTTGCACCTGTGGTTAGTCTCTGGACCAGGCAGTGAAATCAGGATGAACTTGAGAGATGGATAAAAGACTCAACTAATCCAAGATATCTGCCAAACATTGGCAGCTAAATGAGAACAAGACAGGAAAAATCCAAAAAGCATATGGTCAACATTTTGTGTGTCTATAATCAAGATGAAAAGAAAGAATAAGTATATAATAATGATAATTTTTCATCTCAACAAGCAGATAGAAATTCCTTAATTTCTTGAGTGCAATTTTTTAAAATTACATGAATGTTGTTTACTTCCTGCAGTCTAAATCTCCATAAATATCAAGTGTTTGTGAAAATTTGTAGAAATTCTGTTTTTTATTGTCTTTTGTTGTTGTTGCTTTGCAGGTTTGTTTTTGTTTTTTGTGTTCTTTGTTTAATTCTCTTGTTTCATTTATTTTCTTTCATTCTTTTGTTTGTCTCATTTCATTTCTTGTGTGTGTATGTCTCCTGTTTCGTTTCTTGTGTGTGTATGTCTCCTGTTTCGTTTCTTGTGTGTGTATGTCTCCTGTTTCGTTTCTTGTGTGTGTATGTCTCCTGTTTCGTTTCTTGTGTGTGTGTGTCTCCTGTTTCGTTTCTTGTGTGTGTGTCTCCTGTTTCGTTTCTTGTGTGTCTACTGTTTCGTTTCTTGTGTGTGTGTGTGTGTGTGTGTGTGTGTGTGTGTGTCTCCTGTTTCGTTTCTTGTGTGTGTGTGTGTCTCCTGTTTCGTTTCTTGTGTGTGTGTGTGTGGCTCCTGTTTCGTTTCTTGTGTGTGTGTGTGTGGCTCCTGTTTCGTTTCTTGTGTGTGTGTGTGTGGCTCCTGTTTCGTTTCTTGTGTGTGTGTGTCTCCTGTTTTGTTTCTTGTGTGTGTGTGTCTCCTGTTTTGTTTCTTGTGTGTGTGTGTCTCCTGTTTCGTTTCTTGTGTGTGTGTCTCCTGTTTCGTTTCTTGTGTGTGTGTGTGTGTCTCCTGTTTCGTTTCTTGTGTGTGTGTGTGTCTCCTGTTTCGTTTCTTGTGTGTGTGTCTCCTGTTTCGTTTCTTGTGTGTGTGTCTCCTGTTTCGTTTCTTGTGTGTGTGTGTGTCCTGTTTCGTTTCTTGTGTGTGTGTGTCTCCTGTTTCGTTTCTTGTGTGTGTCTCCTGTTTCGTTTCTTGTGTGTGTCTCCTGTTTCGTTTCTTGTGTGTGTCTCCTGTTTCGTTTCTTGTGTGTGTGTGTGTCTCCTGTTTCGTTTCTTGTGTGTGTGTGTGTCTCCTGTTTCGTTTCTTGTGTGTGTATGTGTCTCCTGTTTCGTTTCTTGTGTGTGTGTGTGTGTCTCCTGTTTCGTTTCTTGTGTGTGTGTGTGTCTCCTGTTTCGTTTCTTGTGTGTGTGTGTGTCTCCTGTTTCGTTTCTTGTATGTGTGTGTGTGTCTCCTGTTTCGTTTCTTGTATGTGTGTGTGTGTCTCCTGTTTCGTTTCTTGTATGTGTGTGTGTGTGTCTCCTGTTTCGTTTCTTGTATGTGTGTGTGTGTGTCTCCTGTTTCGTTTCTTGTATGTGTGTGTGTGTGTCTCCTGTTTCGTTTCTTGTATGTGTGTGTGTGTGTCTCCTGTTTCGTTTCTTGTGTGTGTGTGTGTGTGTGTGTGTCTCCTGTTTCGTTTCTTGTGTGTGTGTGTGTGTGTGTCCTGTTTCGTTTCTTGTGTGTGTGTGTGTGTCTCCTGTTTCGTTTCTTGTGTGTGTGTGTGTGTCTCCTGTTTCGTTTCTTGTGTGTGTGTGTGTGTCTCCTGTTTCGTTTCTTGTGTGTGTGTGTGTCTCCTGTTTCGTCTCTTGTGTGCATGTCTGTCTGCTGTTTCGTTTCGTTTTTTTGTCTCTTTTGTTTTTGTTTTTTTTAATTATGCTAAGTGATCTGTCAATGTTTGAGGTCAGGCTGGCATATCCCATCAGCTGTTTGCCACCTCAGATTGTGGTAATGGTTAAGAAAACTTGTCTGGTTGACCATTAATACTGAGTTACAATTTTGGTCCTTCAATATTAAATAACCCAACAAGGAGTGACATGTCATAAAATCATCCAATCACCTGTGCTTGTAACACATTGGCATTGCCAATAGAGCAACAACATCTCTTTGACTGCTCCAAGAAAAGGAAATTTCCTGGAAGATATTTCATCAGCCAATTCCAAATTGTAATGCTTTGTTTAGTAAAGCTATGATTAGTCCTTGTGAGATTATTTTTTTTTTCTTTTCAGCATGCATGGACAGTCAAGTACCTGTCCCCATCCACGGGTTCTGCCTAATTTGGTGGCAGTCTGTCTTGCTTCAATTTATTCATGTTATGAAGAAAAGAAAAAGTAAGTCGAACATAGCACTTTTTTCTCTCCCCCACCCAATATGACAGGGTTCTGAAATCTCCTCAACCCGGCCAGAAAACTTCACTAATAAATAAAAATTATAACATTTGGTCAGATTTAGGAAAGTTGGTTGGTTTGAGAAGATTCTAGCACTCCATTATATAATAAATTACAAAAAAAAAAAAAGAATTCTCAATTTTTTTTGTTTTTTTTATCATGGTTGGTTTGGGCTAACTTTTTGTCTATTTTGTTTTAATGGTTTTTAGAATAACATTTACCTACTGCAACTTCCAACTTTCTTTCTACTTCTATGTGCCATGTCCCTTCAGGATGTTGGCAATTATGGCTCTCCACAATTTCCTATCCTTTGTAACTCTTAGTAAATCGTGTCTATTTTCTAGTTCTCCATACCCTGTTTTGCATTGATATAAGCTCATTGGGTAGGTTATGTGTTGTTATCCTCTGTCCCTCTTGCTTTCAATATGCCCTGTGAGTACCAAATTTCCTGAGCCCTCTTTCCTCATAATGTGCAATAAAAAATTTCAACTGTCTCCTGATGTATAAGTATCCCTTTTGTTTCCATTGTCTCTGTAACTGTGCCGTTGCTTACATGTTCAGTTCTGCAGAACCACATTTCTCTTGCCTCAAGCCTCTTCTTCATCTGTAACTAGATTTTCCAGCATTTAGGATAACTGATATTACATTCCTCTTTGTTTCTAATTTGCTTAGATTTTAAAAGGCATCTTTCACTATCCCAGTGCATCTTTGGATTTCAATGGTGCACTTTCCATTCTCTGTTAAAACACTTCCCAGATATTTAAATTATTGTACTTGCTTGATTTTTGTATCTCCAATTTGTAATTACATGTAGCTGTATTTTGTCTTTTGGACAATTAACAGGGAATATTTTTCTCTTTGATTTATTTCAAACCTGGTAATTAAACATCTTAATCCTGGGGATGATGATAAACTACATCTGGCAGCAAGGATTGGAGATTTTGAGGTGCATAGAACCACCTCTTAATTGCTGTTGGTTCCTGGTCCACCCTGACCAAGGGTGATAGCACCAGTTAGTCCCAGCTATAGGCAAATAGTTAACCCGTAAACTGGGGATAAACACTATAAAAGTATAAAAAACATTTTTATAGTGAAAATATTATAATGCATTTTCATAGTAAAAGAAAATTACCAGCAATACATTTTTGTAGACAAAATTACTAATGCTCACGAGAAAATTAAATTTCAGCATTAAATGACTCAAAAGTAGTTGATAATCACCTGAAAAAAATAGACAACCATCCTTACACTTAAATTATCCTTAGGTGTCATGTGTGAAGCACACTTGAGCAATCATGTCTCTCTTCGATGCATGATTGACTTGGTAAAAGAATTCCAGCAGTAGGTTGCTGTTACTTTCTGCGGTAGACTGCTTGCCAACCAAGGCTATATGACCCAATCTTTCCTGCTTTTTAACCCATAGCTGGAAGGAGAAGAGATGGATTCATTCCTTTCCTGAGGCCATTTGCACATAAGTGAATATAGCAAACTCAACTGGAATTTGAACTCAGCTCTCTGATTTGTCATACCAAACTATTACCCATTACACCACCTTCACATCCAACTTTGCAGCAATTGTTATTCCCAAACAGTCACCCATAAGGTACTGACCAGGCTCAACATTGCTTAACCTCGGTGATCAGATGAGAACCGTAAGCAAGATGTCCTCCACTAACTCCATTGTTAAATCCATAACCTTTGAATGTAATAGGTGAACTTAGCCAATGTTTTCATTTTACTGTTATTTTTTGGGAACCCCAAATTCATAGTTTCTTTCCTTCATATATGTAGCTCATGTGAAGTGCTTAAAACCTATGCTTGCTTGACTGTTCAAATGACTTGATTCATTCATTTTCTATGGCTTATCTTGGTAAATCATTTAAAGCCAGAAAATATTTTTAGATTTTAAGAATTTTTTTATTTTGGCAGGTGGGGGACATAATAATGGTTTAGTGATACAAGTTTTACTAATTAACCCATAGGTGGGGGAAGAAGAGATGTATTCATACCTTTACCAACATTATTTGTGCATAAAGGAATATAATAAACCTAGCTTTGAAACACGGCTCTCTGATTAACAATTCCAAGCTATTATCAATTACACTACCCTCACATCCAAGCTTGAAGCACCTGGTATTCCCAAGTGGTTACCAATTTAGGTACTAACCAGGCTCGACATTGCTTAACTTCAGCGATTGTACTAAATCTGGTGTTTCAACGTGATGTCGCTATAAGCCCTCTTTTGACATCTAGAATAGTATACATTGATTTCAGGGTTTTAATACTACTACTATTACTACTATTGCTTCTAATAATATTAATAACGAAACAGGAAGATCTATTTAAACATGTGTACTAACTAAACATAAAGAAATCCATTATTTGTATAAAAATTACTTTGTTTATATTTTACATATGAAAATAAAGTTATCAGATTTGAAAGGTCTTAACAAGAAATGGGTATTGCTGGAATAGGGTAATTGGTCATTGTTTTACTGTTATGCTTTCCCATGGCCTAATGGTAAAACATGTTTATCTTAAAAGTCGTTTACCTGATTGGAAAAATGTAATAATGTTTTTAAAGCTGATCGGAGACACATTTTCTTCAACTTTTGATGTCTAGGATGGCAAACATTAATTTCAGCATTTTAATATTAATCTTGATAATAAAACAAGGACATCTACTTAAACACATGTACTTACTAAATATGAAGTTCATATTAATAAGAAATAATATCTGATTAAGTAGAAATCCATTATTTGCTTAAAAAATGCTTTGTTTTGAGTACAAAAAATAAAGTTAGCAGCTTGAGCCTCAGGGGGTCATTCCTTCAGGTAGTACCTCTTCTTCAGGTGGTGACTGGGGTTATTCCTTAGCATCTGAGGTGTCCCCAAAATGGAGAAGTGCCGAGGGGCCTTCAGCAATTTTTCTACAGTACTGTTGAAAAAACTCGCATTAAAATTTGAGCTTGTGTCCCATGCAATGTGGGCACATGGATAAATACCTGTAAACTACGAAAGATCCCAAATGGAGATGTGCATTTTTAAAATAGGGCAACTGAGACTTGCAATGCTTTCCTGTAGCCTAATGGTAAGGCATGCTTGGCTTAAAAGTGGTTTTCTTGATGGAAAAAGAGAGTACAGGTTACATTCCCATAAAAAGTCACATTTTCTCTTGATCTCAAGGTCAATAAAACAGGAATGTCTGCTCAAATATATTTACCCACTAAAATATAATGTTCATATTGAAGGTTGATAACCACTTCACAAAATGTGGGATTGTCTTGCATTTTTATGCTGAAAAAAGTGTCCCACATTAACTGATGCAAGACACATTCTTTTGATAATCGACCTTTTAAAATATTAGCCATCAATTTTACTTCTTTTTTTTCAGATTTACTTAATAAACATAATCATAGTTCCATTCCACTCTGAAATTCTAATTGAATTATTTTATATTGACCATATAAAACTGAACTGCTACTTTGTACTGATCATATAAAACTGAACTTCTATTTTGTATTGACCATATAAAACTGAATTATTTTGCACTGACCATATAAAATTCTTGGAGGATAATCTATTACATATGAATTCTTATTGCTCAAAAATAGCAAACTGATTTAATTGGGGTTTTGTGGGTCTACAGATTCTATGACTGAGGACATGACTGGGGTCTTCAACCTTCCATGCAGTATTTTCATTTTAAGCAGTTGGAAATCTTACTTATTAATAGAAAACATAAAAACTAATCTGATAGGCCAGATGTGTTGAATTACCTTTTGGACTTTTGCTTATTTTAACACCCAACTTTCTGGCTGCTAAGGCAGTGCCTCAGGCCAAGAAGGAAACAAAAGAAAAGGTGCTGTCAGATATTGAGAAAACAATACTAAAAATAAAATGCAAAGATTATAAAAAAAAAAAAAACAAGCTGATTTCAAAATTGACTGTTTTTTTTATCTATGTTGACAAGTATGTCTGTGTCTAGAGGCCAGTGTGTGTAAATATCATCAAGTCTGTCCTACTCCATCTTTTTCTTTTTAACCATCATGACATTTCTTTGTCTTTCTGTAGGTTTGTCTCCCCACTTTATCTTGTCTAATTTTCTTCACTTTTACAACTTCCGGCCTGTTACAATTGACTTCATTGACTTCTTGTCACTTTTGTGTGACAGATTTCTGACATCTGAGGTTTCTTTTTGGAGCTTCTCCAAATATTAAAAGTGACAACTCTCTCTCTCTCTCTCTCTCTCTCTCTCTCTCTCTCCTCATACTTTTCTCTCTTTTTGTGTGTCTTTCAATACATTCTTTAACAATATGTGCACTTTCTCTTATTTTTAACTATGTGACTCTCCCCTTTGTTGTGGATTACAAAGGCCTTTGTCAAACTTCAATAACTATCCATTTGTTACTTCCTGCTTGAACACACTCTTGTAATCACATTAGGATAGCATTAGGAGCATTGATTAACTTTATTTTCATTAAAACAAAGATCACTTTTGTTGTATTGTAACTACCATATTATCAACCATTTTTTTAAACAATTTGATGTAACATTGCATATGCAAGAAAACAATATTTTCAGCATGTTATGCTTTTGTTTCAATTTCAAGAAAGATAAAAATGTGACACAAATACAATACTAAATTTTGTGTGGGTAGTGTGATGGATATCAGTGTTGGAAGTGGAATTGAAGTTGAATTCAAAATCCTGGTTTGTCTGTTGCATTCACTTTCACACTAACTCCTGAATCTGCCTCTTCTCACCCAACTATGGGTTAAATAGCAGAGTAGACTGGGTGATATAGCCTTGGATGGCAATCAGACCAAGCATATCCATTATCATGCAAATTAGCAGTGATGTAATCTATGTCTAACTCTTGTTTATACCAGACACACCCTAGTCAGTTTTTTTTTTCAAGTTGATCAGTTTCTCTTGTATGTGTGTGTAATATATATATATATATATATATATATATATATATATATATATATATATATATATATGACTACCCGCAATAAACTATATAAACAAATTTTTACTACGTTAATAAAAACACCAATCAAAATAAAATAAAAATATAAATAAATATATAAGATAAAAAATAAAAATAAAATTAAATAAAAACAAGCAAAATAATTTGACACAAATAAGTAAATAAACAAATAAATGACTTCCGGTAAAATAACCGCCAAAATAGACTACCCACAATGCACCACTGACCCGTATATATAAATAGCCGAGAAAAATAACACCACTCGTGGCTTGACGATTGCATCTAGCATGAAACACTGTCACCTCTAAGTGTTGACTTCTATGTTCACTTATATATATGTGTCTTACAATGGTTACAAATGGTAACTGTTACCATAAAAGATAATTCCATATAGCAAAACATCAGCAGAACCCTTCTTGCCTAATGAAAATTAATTATGGTAAAACTTTAATCTGGGTTCCAATAAGTATGCATACAAAATGTAAGTGCTGTACATGAAAGTTTTCCTTCTAGACTGGTTGCCAACCAAGGCTACAGGGCCCAATCTGTCCAGCTATTTACCCATGGCTGAGGAAGAGATGCATTCATATCTTTCCCAAGGATATTAGTACATAAGTGAATGTAATGAACTTGGCTCTTGGATTACTTAATCTGAGCCACTATACATTACTCCACTGTGCCTCCAGCCTGTAGTGAGTTGGGTTCCATCAGGCTGTCTTGGCCAGGAAATATCACTACTGCCATAGGTGTGGTGCAGCTACGGCCCTCATGGATTACAGCTCGTGACCATGATAGGCATGAAAGTTTTTGACCATGTATATTGAACAAGGAGGGAGGCACAATGGAGTAATAGATAGCAGCTCAGATTGAGGAATCAGAGAACTGAGTTTGAATTCCAGTCGAATCCATTACATTCACTTACATGCTAATAACCTTGGGAAGATATGAATCCTCTACTTCTTTCCCAGCTATGGGTAAATAACAGGACAGACTGGGTTCTATAGACTTGGATGGTCATTGGTCTACCACAGAAAGAAATGGCAACCTACTGCAGGAAAAATCTGCCTCGTCATTCAAGTATCGAAAGATACATGATCGCCTAAGCGTGTATCACACATGGCACATAACTGACTGATGTTGAACAAACTATTCCTTATATTATATAAGCTAGTTAAGTAACTGTTGCTTTCCTGATGGTAAGATGATTAAATTTTAAATCTAAACTGTTTGCCCGTTTGAAATACTATATTTATAAGAAAATATATTCAGTTTAAATGAGAGTCTGAGAATTATCTTGACTTCCCACTGAGCCAGGTTATAACACAAGGTCAGTTTTAAACATGGAGACCCAAGTGTTTCCACTTGGGCTGCTGGTCAAAGCTTGTCTAAGGTGGTCATAGCCAGTCATACCACCAGTACATAACAGATGTCATGCAACAGTGGGAACACAAGGGAGAAGAGAAAGCCTCCAACACAGAACAGATACTACAACCACAGCATCTACTCTGACGAGAAAAACCTCTTCTCCTCCTCTGCCAATTTTTCCGGAAAAATTTGGAAGTAGAGCCCCTATAATTTTTCTAAGCATAGCTTAGCTGAGCCATAAGGCTAAAAATATGGGGCACCCAGTGAGGATCGAACTCAGTGTTCAGTCATAACTGTTCAAGCAAGACAAGCTTGCTAACCATTTCACTATGTCAAAGTGCCCAGTTTAAATGAGTCCTAAGAATGACTGGCTGCACATTTCACATTATTCTCTTTTCCTATTACTCAAGGTTTATTGGAAGACAGAAGAGGAAACTGGCCGTTGCAACTCAGATATCCATTTCAATTTCATTCAAATTGTGTGTGTATGTGTATACATTTGCATGTACACATGTATATTTTAATTGAAACACAGACCTAAATAGGACTTCATGGTAAACAATATTTTTTTAAGAAAACTTCTTCCTTTTTAACAGTGAAAAATAAAATCTTAGGATTTCTTACTCTTGACCATGCAACATACGACTGGCCATGCTTAAATATTTCTTTCTGGAAACAAATTCCATCTTTTTGAAGTGTTTGGCTTTCTGATTTGTTTTCCCAAACTAAGGATGAATTGGAAACTGGATTCTTGTGTGTATATATATATATATATATATATATATATATATATATATATATATATATATATATATATATATATATTATTTATTTATTATAATTTTATCATATAGACAAAAACCATTTTACTCACTACAAAGATGCAACTTGGTTTCAGTGCATTTCAACTGCACTTTGACAGGTAAGAGTCGAAAATGGTTATGAACAATACATAAAAAAAAAAATGTGTTGGAGTGAAACAATAGTGCTTGTTGATAGCAGTTTGGTGATGGATGGACTGGGTGTTTAATGTTGATTGGTCTGTGGAAATTTTTTTTCACTGATAAACATCGGTCAAGAGTTTAGGCACATCATCTCACAAGCCTCCTAAGAGTGAGAGGTAGGGGAGGGAAGATAGAGATAGGGGATAATATTAGATTTGAGTAGGTAAAAATTGTGGAGTTCTAGTCATAATTGGGAATGTTATTTTTTGGTTTACTATAAGATTTCTAGAGTTGAATTGCATGTATTTATGTTGGGGTGATCACTATTAATTTTGTAATCAATGAACGTGTTTTGTGGATTAAAATTTAGAAGTGGTGATCTCCTCTAAGAAAAATAAGGAATAAAGCTCTCCTCATTTGAAAGCTAGCACCACAAAAAATTCATTTCCTCCCAACCCTGTGATTCCAGTAGATGGCTCTCATATATTCCATATATGTACACATTGGCACTTGGAGGAGTAGGAGTGAATAACCAGTTTAGTTACAACCTTCTACCTTCATGTTATCTGGCTAGTCAGATGTGGGGGAGTAGTTCAGGGAATTGTCAGTGTTAACTTGAAAATATATTAATTTACTTCATCTCAAGCTAAGTTTTACTGGTTTTACCACCTCCAAATGCTGAATGGAACTTAACTCCCACTTGAAGCAATTTATCAAGTTCAGTCAACCTCTTTCTGACTCATAAAGAGTCTCCATGACTTGTGATATCAAAATTAGCTTCCTAGTATGTTTAGAAAGATTTCTCATGTTTAAGGAGGAATGATTTAAACTCATTTATGTATGCATGTATGTAAGAATGCTTTGATGCCTCACAAAAAAGCACTGTTTGACTGGTTAGAAGCTCTGTCTGTTATTAAAAAAGAAGTTTGTATACGATATAAAGAAAAATAATATAGATATGTGTTTGTTAGGATGAGTTATATAAAGAAAAATTAAATGCATTTTCTCTCAGTGTCTCCATTTTCACTTCATGTTTGTGTAAAGGTGTACATGACTCTCTCTTTCTCTCTCTCTTTGTCTCTACCTCTCTGTGTGTGTATGTCTCTCTCTCACTCTTTGTCTCTCTCTGTATCTACCTGTTTGCGTGTCTCTCACTGTCTGTATCTGCTTGCGTGTGCCTGCCTTTATATCTACTTGTGTGTGTTTGTGTCTATGTGTCTGTCTTTTTTATTTGCCTCTCTGTATCATTCTCTGTTTCTGTATGTGTGTGTCTCTCTCTGTCACGATCTTTCTCTTTTCTCTCTCTGTCTTTCTGTGTGTGTGTCTTTCTCTGCATGTGTGTGTGCGTCATTATCTTTGTATGCGTGTCTCTCTCTCTCTCTGTCATTTTCTTTGTCTCTACCTCTGTGTGTGTGTCTGTCTGTCTGTCTCTCTCTCTCTCTCTCTCTCTCTCTCTCTGCCTCTGTGTGTGCATGTTTCATTTTTTTTATGTGTGCCTCTCTCCCTTTGTCTCTGCTTCTGTGTGTCACTCTCCTTATCTCTCTGCCTCCGTGTGTCTGTATCACCCTCTCTTTGTCTCTGCCTATGTCTGTCTGTGTGTGTGTGTGTGTCTCTTTCTCTCTCTTTCATGTGTCTCTCTCTCTTTGTGTGTGTGTTTCTCTTTGTATCTCTCACTTTGTCCATACATCTCATTGCCTCTTTCCCCCATATATATGTCCTTCTCTCTCACATATGTTTGCACGTGTTTAAAAATTCAGATATAAACAGTCTGTCTGTAAAATTATGATATTAATGAAGACAAAAGGAAAACTTTTCTTTATCAATCTTTATATATATTTCTGTGATATTGTTTATTTACACTATTACATTATTGAAATGGTTGGCAAAACATTGGCTAATTGCCAACTGATTCAAGCATTATAAAATGGTAAATCATAAGGATTTCCTTATAGTTGATTCACATATTTTAATAATTTAGTAACCTATCAAAGTAAGAAGGTACTGGAAACTTTAAATGTTCTTGCCTCTAACCATGTTGGTGGCCTTTTATAACTTAAGGTTAAATTCTTAATTTTTTTTCCCCTCATAAAAAAAAGAACATTAGTCTTTGCTATGGCCCTGGACATTACTTGGTTTCAGCCAGACAATGAAACAAAGAGGGGAAGATAGAAAAGTTTAATGACCATTTCAGTGAAATGGCATAAGTTAAAATCTTTTCATCTGTACTCCCTTACTTCTTAAAATACTGACCAGCATTCATATTTATGATTGCTATTGCAATCTTGTGTTAAAGCTGTTTAGCTGAAATATTTAATGATGTAGTAAGGGAATTTCTATGGATGTTTTATTGTCATAGAACTCACTATGAACTTATTCAATCATTAACGGATGAACTAAAATTCATCAGACATAGGAAAACTGACATTTTCATGGGTTTAAACTAGTAGAAAAAATAATCATGCAATAACATACAAATACTGGGAAAAAAAACTTAAGTATTAAATGGTAGTCATAAGATTATCCATTCTCATATAAGAAATATTTGACATTCATTAAGCAAACTGTTACTGACAGTTGAAATTTATAAAATCTTTTTCTTAAAGCAGTTTTTCATGAAAGTAGTCGTCTTAAGTCCTCTGTTATTGCTCTTTCTGGTACTGATGGGGAGTTTCCTTAACCTTTTGTTTAATGTGTAGTGTGGAAAATCAACATTTTGATCATTATTTTCCCTTCAAGTTACAAGTGCTATGCATTTTATGTATTGCTCCTGCTGAAATTCTTCAAATGATGTGGCATTTGGTAAAGTTCTTGATAATTCTGTGGCACCAGTCTGTAAAATCTGATGAAGGATTTTCTTTAAGACCTAGAGAATTCATCAGCTTGAAACCATTTTGACCTGAGAAAAATCATTGCATATACATCTGTGGAGGCTTCTTAAGAAAATGGGTTCTTAGATTAATATTTTGGTTTTGTTTGATTCTGTAGTGCCAGTATATTTTAGTTTGATGAATGGTCACTTTAATTGATTGATTCATTCATTTTCTATGGTTTTGATAAGCACTTACTAAATATTTTTAGACTGTAAGAAATTTTTTTCTTTGAGTTAATAATGATATAGTGATACAAGTCTTAATAATTAACCCATAGCTGGGAGAAGATGTGGTGGATTCTTTCCTTTCCCAATATCTGCATATAAATGAATATAACAAACCCAACTGGAATAGGAACTTGGCCTCTAATTTACAATTCTGAGCTATTATTCAATTCATCTACAGCACCTGGTATTCTTAAGCAGTCACCCACTGACCAGGCTTGATGCTGCTTAACTTTAGTGATCATACAGGAACCAATGTTTCAATGTGATTTGGCAGTAATTTCACTTTCTTTAAGATTTAATGTTAAAGGATTTATTTATTTGAAACCACTTTAACCATCATTCTGAAAAAACTATTGTTTGTTAAGACATTTTTGATTTTAGAAATTATCAGAAAAAAATGAATTTTCTTATATTATTGGCATTTATATCCAATTGAGATTCAACCCTATCTTTAGAGAGTGTAACTCCTTTTAAATATTTTTGTAGACTAAAGTGTGGTTCTACAGAAGGATAATGAGAATTCCTTGGACAGAACGAATAAGCAACAAGGAAGTCTTAAAGAAAATGGAAACAAAAAGAAAAATTATACCCAGTATCAGAAAGAGACAGCTGACACATAACAAGAAAGGAGGGCTTGGAAAATCTAACCCTCACAGGGCATATTGAGGTCATGAAAGAGGCAAACCTGACAAGATTGTATGAGTGGATTGCAGAACAGTGGGAGAGAGGCTTGATAAAACGAGAAATGCTGCTAAAAACCATAAGGGATAGGAAGTTGTGGAGAGCTATGATCGCCCATGTCATGAAGGGATGCAGCACATATAAGAAGAATAATACTGATATTGATCATCAAGACTTGATGCATTCCTCAAGATTTACCAATAAGAAAGAGTCAATATAAAAGACACTTTCTGAAGAAATCACTATTTTACAAGTATAACGTAATGAACGATGAGAACTTGAAAGATAAAAAATCCACCTACAACTTAATGTCTGAAAATATTTTTGTATTCATTTTACACAATTCCTGTACACCATTTTAACCAAATATGTTTTCTTTTTTTGCAGAGGATTCTTAAACAACGCAAACATAAGTGAAGAAGATTGGAACAAGAAGCTTTTATGCTACATTAGAATGTTTGAAACTATGTAAGTATGTCTGAAACTATGTAAGAGATGAGTTCATGCCTTTCCCAATGGTATTTTCACATGAGTGAATGTAATGGATTTGAGTGGAATTCAAACTCAGATCTCCAAGTTTAAATTCCAGTCAAGTTTTAAATTCACCTACATGCGAATTACCCTTGAGAAATGTATGAATCCATCTCTTCTATCTCCAGCACTGGTGAAATAGCCAGACAGACTGGGTCTTCTAGCCTTGGTTGGCAACCAGTCTAGGAGAAGGATAACTGAATTCAAGCCTGGACAGTATTGGAATCTGTTAGGCTATCTTACCCAAAACATGACATTGCTGCTATGGTGGCAGTACATGTGGTGCTCCTCTGATTCAAATGGGTTACAGGACTTGTTATTGTGAAGTATTGAACACTTAAACCATATAATGGTAACGTTACCATTTACCATTATTAACTGTTTCCTTATGATGAAACAATTGATATTCCTTAACTGAGCAGTCAGTGCCACTGTCGATTGAAATTTATAAAATCTTTCTGTTAAAACTATCTTTCAGGAAAATAGGTTTCTCAAGTCTACAGTTATTACTCTTTCCATAACTATGGGGGATTCAAGTGATGTTGAGTCTGTTAACTGATAGAGTTCTTTGTTTATGATTATGTTACAACATTCACTAGTTCTACAAAACTCACCATTTATCTTTACCTACCCTTATTTTTTCTTTTTTTAAACTTTTCACCCCAAACAAGGCGGGAGTGCCACTAGAACACAAGGTGTTACAGAAAGTGGGAGCAAGAGTAAAGAGGCATGAAAGAGGAAATAATGAAAAGAAGGACAGGGGATAGATCAAGGCATCTAGAGATGTTGATTGACATTGCATTTGAATAGATGAAGATTATAGCTATCATGGAAGCAAGTAAGAGGACGGGAGTTCCACAGACAGGAAGTGTGAGACATGAAGTTATTGGAGTAGAAGAGATAGCTACATTTAACCATTTCAACAGTG
Organism: Acanthosepion esculentum; assembly: GCA_964036315.1. Classification (NCBI taxonomy): domain Eukaryota; kingdom Metazoa; phylum Mollusca; class Cephalopoda; order Sepiida; family Sepiidae; genus Acanthosepion; species Acanthosepion esculentum. Next base: position 134,069,945 of record OZ038478.1, read on the forward strand.
AAAGGTTGGGACTGAGATGCTGACCTAGTGGCTCGTTTAAATTCATGCAGTTTGGGAACTAGCAAAAATAGCTCATCATAGCAGTTACTGTGAAAGTATTTGTAGAAAAGACTGAGGGAGGCAACAGCATATCTGTGAGAGAGTGACTGTAAATGAGATGCCAGATCAGGGCCAACCACATGGCAATCTCACAGGTATCTGTCCTGTTAAGCAGGATTTTTCTGTATGGCTCTTGTGGGTTTATGTGTAACAATCTTGTTTGGTCTATGCTGGATTTCTGGAATTCTCTTCCAGATCCATGCTTTACAGCCAACCTTAATCTTCAAAAATTTAAATGCAATGTCAGTCTTCTGATTACTCTTCTATTGCTCTCGCTCCTTTGTAATGTCTTTGTCTTCAAATTTTTCATACCCAGCAACTCTTTGCATCATAGTGCCTTTACTGCTTTGTATGGCGTAAATATGATTTTTTTTTAAAATAATAATAATGACATTAGCTTTAATGACAGTTACAACCATTTTATTCAAGGCAGCCCAGGCCTTAGCTATGAGAATTTTCACATCTAATGTGGAAAGGATAAACTTTATACTAATAGTGGATAATCAGACTTAGTCACAAGTTAATAGATAACATCATTCTTGCTCAATTCTTGCTACCAACAAGTGGTAAGCTGTAGTCCAGTGCATCTAGATTCAGTCAGTTATGTGCTATGCACACTTGGGCGATCATGTATCTTTCAATACTTGACTGACAAGGTAGTAGGTTGCCATTTCTTTCTGCAGTAGACCAATTACCTTCCAAGGCTATAGAACCCAGTTTGTCCCCATATTTACCCATAGCTGGAAGAAGAGGATTCATACCTTTCCCAAGGTTATTAGCACATAAATGAATGTAATGGATTTGACTGGAATTAGAACTCAGCTCTCCGATTCCTTAATCTGAGCTGCTATCCATTACTCCACCATGCCTCCTAACCTAGATTACTACAATTAAAAGTTAATTGATTCAGTTGGTATATGCTTTTGCATTTAAAAAGTATTGGATGTAAATGGGGGCATTAAAACCAATGGCTCTGGATGCAACTTTATGGGGACATATTTCATAACTAGTGCCACTATGAACATGAAGTGGAAAGTTTATATTAAATCAATTGCTAGGTCTCCTGCTAGGAAATGTTCACTGTGTTGTGGTTAGATAATCTTTCTTGCCAGAATTTATCAACCTTTTGTTCTTTGAATATTGCTGATACATCTGGTCTTGTGCTCCTGCTAAATATTTAGAGATTCTTGATAAAATTCAAAGAAGAATCTGCAATGTTATTGATGTTGATCTGGCATCTCATCTTCAGTCATTTTCCCATCACTGTAACATAGCTTCCCTGTGCTTTTTTATAAATACCTTAATTGTTTTAACAAACTTTCCTCTATGGTACTTAGACTTTATGAATTTAAGGGAAGTACTAGATTGGCAGTTAGGTCTTATCATTTTACAGTTGAAATAACTAGATGCAACTATAAGTTCTATGTTAATAGTTTCTTCTATCACACTTCTTACTTGTGGAACTCCCTTCCAGGTTCTTGTTTCCCAGTCAAGTTTGATCTTCAAAAATTTAAATGCAATGTCAATCGTTATCTATCTTCTTAATTCCTGTTCTTTTATTTTTCACTCTCCTTAATAGTGTTTTTTCTCATATTCTCTAACACTTGCTTCTTAGTGGCTTTATTGCCTTGCTTGAGGTGAAACCTTTATCTGCAATGTCAACAAGTTAAGACTAAAGAAAATCATGAATTTCATATTGTGAATATCAAATACTTTCTTTTCACTTTTATGCAGTTCATACTGCAGATGGGGACAAATAGTCTAAGAAATCTTGAGTGACTGCTGAAAATTCCTACTTCTCAAAATCTTTGAAAATTATTTTTTCATCTTCAAAATGCCATAGCTTGGAAATATTAAATCAGTTTTATAGCCTAATATTCAACCAGCAATGTTTTGTTCCCATTTATTTAAAACTAACTTAAAAAACACATTCTGTGCAGACTTTTAAGCTAACTCCAACAGAAGGCTAATTGGTCCTCCAGCCCAGAACTGAAGTGACCTTTGGTTCAGCTTAGAAAACAGCAATGATAATTTTGAAGAAATAATCTTTGAATTCCGCAATTCACTATATGGAACTTCAAAACCTCACTTTAACTCTGATTCAGGCTTTAAGTCCTATGCCAGCCAAAACACTGATTTGGGCTGAAATCCCAATTAAGGCTGAAATTGAGTTCTTCAAATCACAAACTCTCTGGAACTTCAAAATCTCACATAGCGAAACCTCTCACTTTGACTCGTTGGCATTTTGAAGAAATAAAATTGATTTCCTCAATTCACAAAGTATTGGAGATATTTTAAACTGAATTTAAAATGAATTTTTAAATTCACAAAATTTTTGTGTTACTTTAAACTCAATATAAATTTTAAAACTTTTAAAATCACTAATTTTTTTTGGTTATTTTAAAATTTGAATTTTTAACTGTTTTCTCATCCAGACACAAATCCTAATGCCAGATGTTCAAACACCAGACAAATGGCAGATTTTCAATCCCTGGATCATCCTGATTCCAAAAAGCTATATGTCTATGCAGAGTTAGAAGGGTTTCAGAGACAAGAACAGAAATAATTTGCTTTTTATGTATTTAGATGAAAAATAAATCTTCAAAAAATGTTATTTGCTTCTTTCTAAATCTCTTTGCTTCATGCCATTCCTCAGGTCACAGTACGATGACTGGCGATGCATTCTGGGAAGCCTTTTGCAACCTATTCCATTTCCTGATGAGTAAGTATAAAACTGTTTCTCTTGCAAATAATGTGGTGAGTCTCATCATAAATAAGTTTGTTGATTGTTATTGATATACTAAATTTATTACCCTTGTTTATGTTGAGGTGCCAAAACCCTTTCTTCTAATCATGTTTATCAAATCAATGATTTGTTAATCTCTCTGTTTTGCAGTGCTGTTGGTCACGGTTTTTTCACCTCGTAAGTATAAAATCTTTGCTTTACAGTATTGACCTTTATTTTATCTATTTAGAAATGTCTTTTTAATTTGTAAATGTTTTTAAACCTAAATTTTTAAGATTTTTTTTTATAATTCAAATTAAAAATTGTATTGTTTTTTAGTTTGTTTTACTTTTTTTTTGCTTTTTGCTCTATTTTTGTTTTTGTAGGTTTCTTCATTTTATTTTTTTTTTTTCTTTGCTTTATTTTTGTTTTTTATTTGCTTTGTTTTTGTCTTTTTTTTTATTTGCTTTTCAGTTGGGGTGTTTGTATTTTTTGTTTTTGTTTTTATTTGTTAAAGTGTTATATATTATTAAATATTTTCCTCCCATATACAGGCACATGAAAACTGTCATTCGAATGATTGCTAATGATCACCATTGTGACACTCATCAAACAATTCTTAGCATACGAGAAAACAAGGAAGGCTGGTTCCACCTCTATTGCCCGGGCAATATCTGTTGCGATGATGATGGTGAGCTCTGGGGTATTATGGTAAGTTCTTGACACATGAGACCTTTTTCTCACTTAAAACTGTAACACACACCATACACAAATATATAATCTATACATTCAGTTCAATTTTGTTCAGAGCAATTTTAAACTTTAAACAGAAAGTTTCTGCACAACAGTCAAACTAAGAAAAAAATCTGCTTTGCTTTTTTTTCTTTTCTTTTCTTTTTTTTTTTTTTAGTGCATCTTGAGCAGGGGACAAACAAGATTCATTCATTAATGAGAGAATTGGGAAATTGTTGATGTTTAGGAAAAATCCAGACAGAAATAATCTGCTACAAAGTGTCCAGAGTCATCTTTTACACCATATTAGGGAAGTCTTAGAAGTATCTTTGAAGCTAACTAATCTTTCCATTGCTTCTACCATCAGTTAATAGCATTGTTTATAAACCTGAGGAAAAAAAAAGATCTTGGACAAAAGAACATCAACAGCAATGAAACATTTTTCTCTTTCTCATTTTGCAGAAAACGGAATAAAAAAATGTCGTTTTTGGAAAATATGGTGATTGGCAATGAAAAATTAATTTATTCCAAGAATCTGAAATAAAAAGAATTCAGAAAATCAAAACCAGGATTATTTTACAATGAAAAATAGAATTTACTTCAAAGGTGGTGTAAGTCTGGGAAAATTCTTTACTGTCTCAATACTGAGGACATGAAATTCTGAAAGGATTTTGTTGTCACATCCTAGAAATTTCATGGCCTGAAGACTGCTTTCATGCATCAACCAGACTTGCCATTCAGCATTTGCTCTTCTATTTACAAAAGCAATATCCCTGGTATTGAGCAGTTCTACCCATAAATACAGCATACCTTAAAATTATATCTTTTATCTCTCACACACACACACACACACACACATATATATATATATATATATATATATATATAAAGAGAGTTAAAGATCAAATGTAGATTAAATATGGATCAGAATCTGACAGGATGATAAAATAAAGAATAAATAGGAAATATATATCAATCTAACATATTTCACATTTATTAAAGCTTCATCAGAAATTGAGAGAAAACAGAGAGACAGAATCACTGGTTTGGTTTGTTTCATGGTATATCAACCTCAATGGGTTATTTAATACTGACAAACTTTTATTGCTGGTAATGTTTTTTTTTTCAAAAATGTATTTCTGATAATATTTTTTTTACAAAGTATGCCTGGTATTAAAACCATTTTTACATTTTCATAGTGTTTTGACCCCAGTTTGTGAGTTAACCATTTGTCCATATATGGGACCCTAACAGGTGCTACCACCCTGGGTCAGGGTGGACCTAGGAACACCAGCAATTAAGATGTGGTTCCATGCTCCTCAAGACCTCCTGATCAGAGACCTTGTTGTTGGACGTAGTTTATCATTTTATCCAGAGGTTGTGTTTATCCAGGATGCCAGAATCACTGGTATTTATATATATATATATATATATATATATATATATATATATATATATATATATATAGGATTGATACAAATTTTATCACTTAGCTGAGTGATCTTATATTCACCACCTTGACTCTTGAGTCTTCTCAGTGAACTTTTTTCTAATTGTCCAGTCCACTCATCAGGTGGTTTCAGCAACTGACTGTCCTTTTTCTCATTTTTCATTATCTTTATACTAAGTTTCAGGTATATATTTGTTATATACCATACATATAAACACTAATGCGTATGTCCAAATCCTCATAAATACATTGGAAACTATTGCAATTGGGGGTAATATGCTAAGTAGTCCACCACTAGCAGTAGTTTACCTACTTCACACCACTGGCAAGTATTGTATTTTGATGATGTTATAAAGATTACCATTTCACTTCCAACCTCCATTTTGGTTATTCCTCATTCTAGGTTACAGCAATATTGAAGTGGATTTTTCTTTGAGGTTATTTCTTAAGGCTATAAACATTAATTTTATGGGGAGTTCTTATCCCTGTTTTACTTCTTTTTTTTTTCTTTTTTTTTTTTTAAGCACTGAAATTAATAACTAGACTAGACTAAAAAGACCTACTAAAAATGATTGTGCTTCTCACTGAAATTGAACCTGTACCCACGTTTTTTCATCAGGGAAAGTGCTTCTATAGCTAAAATGTGCTTTTACCACTTCATCCACAGAGGTTGTGTTGATAGAGCATGGTTTGAATTACCTATTTAGGGAATGAATGTTTCTTGTTTGGGACTTCTCCAAATCTATTGATGCTAGCTTCCATTTCATACCTGAAACGTAAGCAACAGATTCCAAATAAGCAACAGTAATCTTTGAATTAATCTAGACCAGTTGTTATTAATTTCACTGTTTAAGGAGAAATATATGAAAAATTTCTCAGAGTTAACCTGTAGAAAACTGTATTATCAGGCAACACATTTTATCCAATGTGGATTTTTTCAAGGCAAAAATGAAATGAATTTATTAAAACAAAGTAACTATTAACAACAAAAAACATATCCTTAGTGTTTTCTAAATTTTTCTAGTTGCTAAGGACATTTTGTTTATACTGGATGAAATGCATTGCCTAATAATAGTTTTTCTACTGTCTTTTACCTTTATTTATTATATACACACACACACACAAAAAGAAAAAAAATGTCTGAATGCACTGGGTTATCCCAACTGAGGCCCAACCAGCAAGGTTTTTCATGGTATTTACCAAAATCTGTTAATCATACCTTGCACATTTGTTTGTGACGCATGTACCTTGTATACTCTTATCAGACTTGTTGTCATTAGAAATATATTGGACTTTGTATATAGGGTGAGATGAGTAAATTGTTGCCATTTTACATTTTTAATTTTGTGCATGTGCATTATTTGTTTTTCACTTTTCTGAATGCACAATATGGTAGGGTCAGTTGGGCACCATCTGTAAGAAAAAGTGCACCATGACCCAATTCACTCTACCATAAGTTTGGAAACAGCATGCTCTACTGCTTGGCATTCATGCCAAAAGCTACAATATGAACATTTCAGAGTATTTTAGAGGACTGGGTGTCAATCTGAGGACAGTGCAGAAGATTCATAAAGAGTTGGATGTGTCTAATGGTGATTACGAAGTTACAGCAGCTAGGAAAACTCACTCTGAAACTCACTCTTTCATACGAAAAGAACTCCTGAATTTGTTGGTGACTGCCTCAGACACAACATGGGTCAAGTGCCTTAAGGAGGTAGTGCTGCTCTGGGTCAAGAGGATGGCTGCTGAAAGACCTTATGTCTGGCAACAGGACTCTGCACCATGCTGCACTAACAGGAGAACCAAGTCATGGCTGTCAGACAATTACTGCGACCACGTCGCTTCTTACATCTGGCCACCCAACTCCCCAGACTGCAACTCCCTTGATTATTATGTATGGGGAATTGGGCAAGAGACCAACAAAACTCCTTGCAATACCAAAAATGAATTGATAGTAACTATTATGGCAGCATTCACCAATTTAATCAAGGAGATTGTCCAGAAGAGTTGCAGGAGATTCCAAATCTGTCTGGAGGCTGTGGTTGAACCCAATGGCAACTTTTATTTAATAAATTTACTCTTTAGTATTTCAAGATATATTTACGAAAATTACACAAAAATATCTGTTAAAATGAAATGTCAGTGTTATTTTCATTTTGGCATCATTTAGACTCTGTATTTGTACCCCAGTGCCACTTTGTGTGTCTTTCTCTCACTCAATAACAACAACAATAATACACATACTCTAGCATATATAGCCAAGAAATAGCAAATGAAAGTGTTGTATCTCTAAGAGGCCTGTAGGAACTAAAATAGACTATTATCACCCAGCCGAAATAATGTAGCCTGGAGATTACGTTGACGTTTGAAACACTGTTGCTGCTCAGTGTTGACACCAGTGTCAATGTTTATATTTACATATACTCTATCTTGGATATCAAGCACTTTACCTAACAATATTGCATACTATAAAACTATATTTTTATCATATACTGTGTGTGCCTATGTGTGTATAAAGGTTTCACCCCAAGCAAGGCGAAAAAGCCACTAAGATGCAAGGGGTTACTCAGTGTTAGAGAATATGAGAAAAATACTATTAAGCAGAGGGAACAATAAAAGAACAGGAATTAAAAAGAGAGAAGATAACAATTGACACTGAATTAAAATTTTTGAAGATCAAACTGGAAGAGGAGTTCCACAAACAAGAAGTGCAAGAGAAGAAACTGTTAGCAAATAATTTACGGTTGCATCTAGCCATTTCAACTGTCAAATGATGAGACCTGGCCACCAATCTAGTACTGCACTTAAATTCATAAAGTTGAGGTCTATAGTGGAAAGTTCATCAGAACAATTACCATGAAATTATTTATAGAAAAGGCACAGGGAAATTAAGGCAGTGGGAAAGGGACTAAAGCAAGATGCCAGGACCAATAACATATAAAATAAATATATCACAGGAGCACCAGACCATATGTGGCAACACTATTCAAACTATGGATGTGAATGTGTAAGATATGTTCTGATGATAAAAATTGTCTGGCACGACATAGTTAACCCACTTTCTTAGCTGCAGACTTAGCAATTGATTCAATATAATCTTTCTATTTTGTGCCAGTGGAGAACATTACCACAAGAAAGCACAACAAGTCTCTCTCAGAGGATTAATAGAGAGCAGTTTCATTTTGGAGGTGTTAAAATTAAGGTAAAAGGTGAACGTTTCAGCTGTTAATACACATCGTAGATCTAGACATCTGAAATTAATCGATATTTAATGCCTTTCTCGATGGGAGTTTTTTTTATTTAAAATAAATTACCATTTAATGTATTATTTAATGGGTAACAGCTTCTTTCTCTGCATACTGCTTATGTAATAATGATAGATTTATTCTTGCACTGTATATGCAATCTATATTATAAAAGAAGGATAAAAGATTCCATCACATGTCCATCACATACTGTCTACTCTTTAATAGGTACAAAAGCACACACACACACACATGCAAACATTTTGAAATAAGACAATCAAATATATACATTGCCCTCCCACTCAGTCAAGACATCCCCTACCATGGGCAGAACAATGAAATTATGAAGTAGGCAACAAGCAAAAAAAAAACATAATTTTTTTTTACATCCTAAAATACCATAATTCCCCAAGTATAATATGCCTTTGTCCATAATACACACCTAAAATTGTGATGATAGTGTCGGAAAATGCTTCTACTCATGCATATATACACATTGGTAATCAAATCCTATAAATTGTACCTCTCCAATTTAATTACAGCTAGCATTACCTACTGTTTTTCTAAAAAAAATGGTTTAA
>OZ038478.1:134095867-134155867 GCA_964036315.1 Acanthosepion esculentum
TAGCCATAAGTTTTATTTTAATAGTTTCTTCTCTCACACTTCTCACCTGTGGAACTCTCTTCTGTCTTCTTGCTTTCCTGTCAGTTATATTCTTCAAACATTTAAATGGAACATCAACTGCCATCTTCTGTCTTTTTGACTCCTGTTCTCTTATTGTCCTTTCTTTTCTCTAAAGTTTTCCCATTCTCTTTCACTCCCAGTAACCCTTTGCACCATAGTGGCATTATCACCTCAGAATCAACTGTAGTTGGGATCATCAAGTCAATACAAACAATCTTTTCTTTAGCTGCATAGTATGTATTTCGTCAGAGCTAGATACAGTTTTGAATTCAAAGTTTTCCTTCTCCTAGACCAGTTGCTTCCCAAGGCTTTAGAACCCAGATGTCCTACTATTTACCCATAGCTTGGTGGGGTGAGAAGAATTGCATTCATACCTTTACCAAGAGTGTTAGCACATAAGTGAATGTAATGAAATCAACTGAAATTTGAACTCAGTTCTCTGATTCTTCAATCCAAGCCACAATCTATTACTCTACTGTGCATCCATATCACCTTGCTTGGGGTGAAATGATTAAATAAAAAAACAAAAAATTTTCCTTGTAGTTCCTATTTTTCCTTAGACTTCTTCATTGCTCACATGTTCTGTTAATGGTATTCTTAGCATTTGTTACTAGAACTGCATCTCTGTTACTCCAAGTCTCTTTTCCATTTGTAAGGAAATTGCAATCTCTGCCATAAAAAACATTAGATATTACACTGCAATTTAGCTCTTTTGCTTTGTTCTAATGATATTTTCATCTCTCTTAATACTTTGCTTATTTCTGGAAGGGATCTTTCACTATTCTAATGTAAAAAAAAAAATAGATATTACACTTTAGTACTCTTTTCATTGTTTCTAATGAAATTTTCCTGTTTCTTAATATTTTGCTCAGTTTTTAGAATGCATCTTTCTCTATTCCAATGCACTGACTGCTAGTCCACTACCCAGATAGTTACATTTCTGTACCTGCTTGAGTTTTATACTTGTATTATTTGGAATTATTGTCCCATCTTGTTTGTTATAGATGTTATTATAGGCACATTTCAACCAAGTACCCTATGTTCATCAACAGGTGTCCATCAGTTGGCTAATATGTAATAATATAAGTATATTGACAATTACTGACCTCAGAAATGAAATACTAAATTACAAAAAGTGGTACAAACCTATCATCATAGCTAAATGTCAAAATCCATTTGACATTGAATATAAAAGACTCCAAAAACACACTACTATTTGGGATGGTGTTGTAGAGGATATAGAAGTTGATTATACATGTGTTAATGTGGTTGTGAGTTCAATCTCTGGTTCAGAGAATGAAAAATAACTGACATCACAGGGTTTAAGATGTACAGTGAGTGGTCATTGTTAAATGTAAATAAATGGCAGAACTTCCCAATAAACAGAACTGACAAAGTTTGTTATAAGCAATAACAAGAAAAACAAAAGAATAGAGCAAAAATAATATTAAACAAGCAAATAATATATGCAAAGCAAATTAACAAGGCAAACATTTCACAAACTAAAAATTGGGGTTAACACACAAGAGCAAATTCAAATGAACTTTTATTCTATAATATTTTATATTAGTTTACTCCATCACCTGTAATAATTGTCACAAAAAGTACATAGGAGAAAACTAAAAAGATTATATGAACACAAAAGGGAGATTTTACAAAATAGTCAAATATGATGGCTGCCTACCACAAGACTGACCAGAATTTTGCCATAAAAAAATGTTACTCTGATGAAAGGAGAAAATAATTCACTATGATGTAAATATCTAGAGAGTACCTTAATCACAAGGTCATCTACAATAAATTTGCACCCTGGCACTTACAACATTTCACCATTCTTGGCAGATCTTCTAATATCACAGTGTGGAATACCTACTTACAAAAGTAATGGAAAGAAAAAGACTCAGCTAGATAAGAAAAAAAAATTTTCAAATTCTCAGCACCCTTCTGTTGTGCACATGTGTTGTCCTACCAACACAACAATGAAGTCCTGAAGGACAAATGGCATCACAAGAAAACTTTGACATTTTGTCATGTGTGTATATATATATATATATATATATATATATATATATATCTATAGTTGGATTGATGTGAGTTTGTGACCCTGGGTTTTACGCTTTTTGCAATCATCAGACAAACTCATATATATATATATATATATATAGTTGAGTAAAGCCCAAAGAAAGTTCTAAGGGATGTTTTTTATTGTTCAGATTGCTTTCATATACTATTTGTAGACCTTGGTCAGTTACATACTCAAGTGTAATCATGTTATTTAACCCTTACCTTGGGCCAGGGAAAACAAATGAATTTATACTTTTTCCAGTGACATCAAAATGTTGGCATTCCACACTAATTCAAGTAAACGGTTAGGAAGGAAACTCTCTTCAATACTGTTGTAACCTAGAAAGGGTTACTGAATGAAGAATAACCAAAACAGAGGTTGGAAATGAAATGGTAATCTTTATAACATCAACAAAATACAATACTCACCATTGGCATAAAGTAGGTAAACCACTGCCAGTGGTGGACTATTTAGACAGCATATTACACCCACTTACAATAATGTCCAATATATTTATGAGGATTGGGACATACCCATTAGTGTTCATAGGTATTGTATATAACAAATACCTAAAAGAGTGTTAACAGTTAATGACTAAAGAAACCGATTTTCCTGGAAAAAAATAAAAGAAAGACTTAATAAATTTCAACCAAAAGTATTACTGGGTGCTCAGTCAATGAATGCCCAATGTTTCTTAATATTACCTTTATTATTACCATTAGTGTAAAAGTGAATGCAACAAACTCGGTTGAAACTTATATTTGTCTCACTGATTTCGCTTTCCAGGCTAGTAAGCGTTATGCAGACCCATTCTTAATGTTTACAATCTATTTTATTAATCTATTAACTTATTTTTCTATTTTGCTGTGCAGGCTTTGTGTGGAATGCTAGAAATGGATGTCATTGACACAAAGGACTTAAAGATGCAGATGATAACAACACTACAGACAACATCTACTGGCAAACGAATGTACACGGCGCTGTGTGAACGTCAGATTGCTTTGCGAGAGCTGGTCAGTTATTTAAATCTTTCTTTCTCTTCTTTCTCCCAAGCCATTTATGCCACAGAAAAGAATCAAGGCAATGCCCAATAAAATAAAAAAACAACAGAATTATTTTGACTATGTAATGCATGTAATAATTATCCCACAGGGAACAAAACTTTGATTTTAGAGCATTCAGTAGATATTCTGGTCCTAGACAGAAATACCAGCTTATATATGAGCAATGCTGCTAGCATATCCCTATTGCGGATGCCTGCTCAGGCACATCTGTGTTTATTCAACACCCAGGGAGCCCACCTGTGCTTTATACTGTAACTATGCTGACTGGACCTTAGTTACTGTTTCTGGGAGAGAGTGCATAATATGTCATGATCAACAGTTTGAACAATCCCAGTACACTCAAACCCTCGGTCACAATGACTTGTGATTTCATGCTAGCACAACCATCAATAGTTTCCAAACCAATAATCAGCAGTTTTAACAACACTAATACACTCAAACTCTCAGTCATGATAACTTGTGCCATCCATACAATTCTGTCTACCCAATTTAACTTACAAAGCTTAGGGTCAACAAGTGGTGTGGTTTTCAGGCACTTTCCAAAGCTGCCAGATGCCCAGACAAATAATCAGTAGTTTGAACAATGCCAATACACTAAAACTCTGTCACAATGACTTTTGCTATCTGAACAATTCTGTCTACCCAATTTCACTTACAAGGCTTAGGGTCAGCCTGCCATGTTCTTTTCAGGCACTTTCTGAAGGTGCTGACTACCAAGATGACTAAGGTTTTCAGAATGTTTACCTTATTCAAAGATTGATCATGCAAGATTACTTGATCTCTCCCAGGAATTGTAACTAAGGTCTGTACAACAGAGTTGCACTAAAAACTGCAAGTAAGCTTAATGGGTGTTAAACAAATACAATTGTGCCTGAGCAGGTGTCTGCAACAGGGATTGGTTAGTCACCCTAGTAGACTGCATAGTCTCCCAAGATGAATGGAGGTTTACCTATGTTTTCATTATTACCATACTTCATGGCACATACTAATCTAACTTAAAGGATATTTCTGAATTTAAAGCCATCAACATTTTGTTTATTAAATCTTTTTTTTTTTCTTTTGGGTATTTTATAAAGGATGTTTGGGAAATTAATCATGTAGAAATACAACCACGGTCTGATCAGAAAGTATTGGGACTGGTGCTATAAATAAAAAACTACAACACATCTCAATTTGACCTTTAATCTCCTTCAAAGTAGTCCCCACTTCTGAATCCATACAGTTTATCTAGTGTCATTTACATTGATGGAAGAGCATTCCTGGAACTCCTTTTTGGGGATAGCGAGCTGCTGCCTAGTTACATTCCCTTGGATTCCCTTGATGTCTTGAAATCTTGTTCCTTTTGATTTCTGAAGAGGAAAAAGCTGCAAGGGGCAAGATCTGGGGCCTATGGTGCTTGACAGACCTGGGAAATAGTGTCAGTCAGTTATGTGTCATGCGTGATACACACTTAGGCGATCATGTATCTCTTGATACATAACTGTCGAGGCATATTTTTCCTGCAGAAGGTTGCCATTTCTTTCTGCAGTAGACCAGTTGCCATCCAAGGCTATAGAACCCAGTCTGTCCTGCTATTTACTCATAGCTGGGGGGTAGAAGAAAAGGATTCATACCTTTCCCAAGGGTATTATCAAGTAAGTGAATGTAATGACTGGAATTCAAACTCAGCTCTCTGATTCTTCAATCTGTGCCACTATCCACTACTCCACTGTGCCTCCTGTATTTGGCCAAAAATGCTGCACAAGCTATGGTCACTGATGGAACCTTTGTGGTGTTGTGAGATGACCACACTCTATACACTTTCCTTTCAAGCACTGCTATGAATAATAGAAGTGATTGAGAATGTTAGAATTTAGTGTGCATGCACAACAGTTCAAACCTCAAAATTAACACAAGTAGTGAAATATTTGTACCAAAATTAAGGATTAATAATTCAAACTCAACAAGCTCATTATCACCATTATGGTGTGAGAGATTCTCCAAGTATTTAGAGTAAAGGTTAGGTATGCGACCTTCCCTGAAGTGGCATACCCCATTTCGTTAGGGACAAAGAAATATTTGATCAAGTAAGAGAGAGTATCAAAGAAGATCCAAGCACATCAGCACAAAGGCAGTCTCGACAGGTTTGGGTTTCTTGGATGTCACTCCAGCGAATTCTTAAACATCAGCCTGTTTCTGTACAAAATGGGGCAACAGCTCATATGACAAGGGCCACAATCCAGTTTCTCAGGCAAATTTTTGGAAAATCATTAATTTTTCACGGTTGCAATATAAACTGGCCATCATGTTCACCAGATAAGACAAGCCCTGAGTTCTTATGCTGCTATCCCAAAGAAAAGTTAAGTCAAGCCTCAGACTCTCCAACAGCTGAAAGACAATATTCAGACAGACATCAAAGCACTAGAGCCTGAAATACTGAGGGATGCAATGGAAAATGCCTTTGAAAGGGCACATTCATGCAAAGCTAAAAAGGGACACCACTTAAAAGATGTAATCTTTCTCAGCTAGTGTAAATTTATTTCCCATACCTACTCTATATAATAATGCTATTGTATTATGAATTAAAGTTAAAAAATAAAAGTTATTAAATTTTTAAATCCCTTGGTGACTTGTAGGACATTCCATGGATTGTTTGTTTACTACCTAGTATTAATAGATATAATAGTCTTGATTTCTCAATTCTGAAATGAAATGTTCACATGGTTTGACAAGTTCTTTTCAGCACATTTTATTTGCCTTTTAAGTCCAGATCTTTCTTTGCAGCAGCAAAAGGGAGGACCAAAGAAGTTGTCCTTGCCACCACAGTCTACAGATGCTGACCTGGTCAAGATGCTTGGCTCTGGTTCATTTGGTAATCTTGAGAGCTTGAGCCTGGCCTTCACTCAAGTGACCAGTGCCTGTGCCCAAGAACTTATAAAACTGCCAACTCTTCGCTCACTCAACTTATGGTCCACTCAGGTGAGTCCCTTGCTCATCTACCCTTAATTTCAATTTTTTTGTGGTGGGTAGATAGGGAGGTTCTTTTTCATTATATGTTGGCCATGTATATTCATCATCTGTATCCCAATCTCAAGATGTGCAAGTAGTGTAAGAGTTATTGGTGCAGAAAAAGGATTGGTGAACAGTTAAGATTTTTATAAAATTTTATTATATTTTGGATTGTAAGGAGATATATATAAAAGTGAACATAGAAGTCAACACTTAGAGGCGACAGTCTGTTTCATGCTAGATGCAATTGTCAGGCCATGAGTGCTGTTATTTTTCTCGGCTATTTATATATACGGGTCAGTGGTGCATTGTGGGTAGTCTATTTTGGCGGTTATTTTACTGCAAGTCTTTTATTGTTCATATATATATATATATATATATATATATATTTAAATGAACTTTGGATTAGCAATTTTTTTCAGAATTTTTTTTTTCCCAGATATAAGTACTACTATTTAACCTATATCTATGGGGAAGGGGATTGAATCTTACCTTTCCCAGGGGCATTTGCTTATAAGTGAATGTAACAAACCTAACTGGAATTCACTCTCCAATTTCTCATTCTAAGCCAATATCCATTACATCATCCACACATCCTGATGCAACCACAACCCCAAGTTCAGATTACAAACTTTTTAACTCCAACAAATTTAATATATACTACATACATTCTGAAGGGATACAGTATTAAAAAAAAAAATTAAGTGGAGTGATCATATTATAATTTAGATTTTCAAATCTGAATCATACTATATTTTTTCAATTTTTATTTATAAAATAAATTTAAATTAAAATAAAAATTAATTTTTTTCTTTTTTTTTTTTTAATTTTTTATTTTACTCTCATTTATTGATTAATTCTCCCTTCATTATTAGACCGAGAAGTTCCTTTAAGGAGAACAAAATCCCACTCCCAAGCATAATGAATGGTAACTTGCTCTTCCCAAATCCAATTTCTGTTCTCACTTGAATGCTCTCCTGACAAAATATAAAATTACAAGATTAGTGGATTTAACCTGCCAACATACAAATTCCTCTCATGTCCACCTCCACATAATTTCTTTTTGAGCAACACATTTTTCGACTCAAAAATGAAAACTGTTTTATTCTCTATGATAGACAAGTACTAAATCTCCACAGCTTAACAGTGAAAAGATTTTTTTTATCATGCTCATTTATTATTCATCCACACAACTGATAAGAACAAATTTTGAATTATCGAGATATTTATAAGATCACATATACACAATCTGCAAGGATACCAGGTGTTGTCTGGAAAGTAACTTCAAATATAACAACACAAAATGTTCTTTAAAATATGTTTTTAAGCAACACAAAAGAAAAATTAAAAAATGTTACTGTATTGACAGCAATGAGTGAAGTACTATATTTGATAATAAAAGTATTATGGTATTTAGGCTGGAATCCCCCAAATGTGCCAACAAGTTTCACATGCTTACAGTCCAGGAGTTCTTGAATGCACCACAATATGGTAGGACTGTATTTCAATACACAGCATTAACACCTGTTGTTTTTTGTTTTGTTGTGTTTTTGGGGTTTTTTTAATCATTTCATCCCAAGCAAGGCAATAAAGCCATTAGAACACAAGGGGTTACTGAGTGTTAAAGAATATGATAAAACTGCTACTATTAATGTGAGCAATAAAAGAACAAGTATTAAGAAGACAGAAGATAACAATTGACACAGCATTTAAATTTTTGAAGATCAAAGTTAACTAGGAAGCAAGTTTCACAAGCAAGAAGTGCAAGAGAAGAAACTGTTAGCATAGAACTTACACTTACATCTAGCATTTCAACTGGAAAATGATGAAAACTTGCTGCCAATCTAGTACTGCACTTAAATCCATAAAGTCTAGTTACCATAGAGGAAAGTCCATGAGAACAATTACAGTGAAAATATTTATAGAAAAGGCACAGGGAAGTGACATTACAGCAGTAGGAAAGCAACTGAAGCTGGGATGCCAGGCCAAGACCAATAATATTGCAAATTTGCTGCCAATCACATGATCAGCTAGATGCACAGTAAAACAGATTTTTCACTTAACATCCTGCAAAGAAGCCTAGTGCAGGGTTGACCTGTCAAATGGTAATATTAACCATTTCCTTATAAGGAATCATTCATAATTATTGGATGATGCAGCCAGTGCTACCTTTGGTTGAAATTTATAAAATCCTTCTATTAATATAATTTTTTAGTAAAATAGGTTTCTATTATCACTATTTCCAGTATTGATGAGGGATTTCCTTGCTAACCTTTTTGTTTGAAGTAGTGTGGAATGTCAACATCTTGATTACATCATTATTTTCTGTCCATGTTCTATGTGCTATCCATTTTAGTTGTTACTGCTGTTGGTAGTCCTAAAGTGATGCCATTACTACTATTTGGCATGGTTCTTTGTGATTCTGTAGTGCCAGTTCACAAGGTTCGAAGAAGGATGGTCTCTCACTGAGAGGTAATCTTCATTTGCTCAAAGCTATTTTTAATTTCATTGATCTGAGAAAGCAGTAGTATACAGCAGATAGTACCAAACCTGTTCAGAAATATCTAAACTATGTGTGACATCTACATGAAAGTCTCAATGTGATAAGACTATTTAAGAAAATGACTCCCCCCTTAGCTATAGGTTAAATACCAAGGTAGACTGTATTCTCTAGTTTTGTGTGGCAACATCTGAAACTAAAAACAGGTAATAAATTACGTCCTTGGGTATAATACAACTTTATATTACAGACATCTCTATATAAATTTTTGGGAAAAGTTTTACCATATCATCCATTAAAATCTTAATGTTGTACATTAATTATTCTTATTTCACTTATAAATATTTAATTTTTCACAATATTAAAGAATAGAAATCTTTCTCTTTAAACAGTCTTTCAGGAAAATAGATCTCTCGTGTCTAGTAGCCATTATAGCTCTTTCTAGTATTCCTGGGGCTTCCTTCCTAATATTTTGTTTGAAGTAGTATGGAACATCAACATCTTGATTATCTTATTTTCTCTTTGAGTTTCATGTGCTATCCATTTTAGCTGTTGTTGGAAGTCAAGGGATATGGTCTCTGTTGTTTGGCAAAGTTCTTTCTTCATGAAACTGTTACATCAGTCCACAATTTTCAAAGATGAATGGTCCTTGCTAAGACCTACAGGCTTCATTCTTGTCATTGATCTGAGAAAGAAGTTATATACAACTGTCAATTTAAATTTTTGAACAAATGTGGTGCCATGCATGACATCTATATGAATGTCTCGATTTGACAAGGCTATTTAAGAATATGACTTGTGTTTTCAGGTTAACATTTTGGTTTTGTAGCAACTAATGGCATTGTAAAAGAAACTACCTGGTGCTACCTATTCTATCTTCAATTTCTTTATCTCCTATACTAAACTGGTTATAAGTGGTCCATACACCAAAGTATTTGAAGTGTTTAGTATTTACTAATGCCATGTCCTGAATTTTTATGATGGATTCAGAGTAAGTGCCATCTACTGAGTGGAAATCCTTGTAATCAGCACAACTGCACCTGGAATACAGATGTGGGAAAGAGCCAGTGGAGGAAGGACAGTCTCTCTGACATTGCAGATGAGAATGTAAGGTACACATTTTGGATGAGATGCTTGGGCTGCATACAGGCCGGCAGTCATTGACAAAATCAGTATTTTGAATAAAATGTCATATTAAATATGAGATACAAGTCATGTTCCATCTGTTTTTGTTTCGATAAAAATTAGTTTGTTGAAAGATGAAGGAAATAATCATAACAGTTTTTAATTTAAGAAATTTGAAAAATATGAAGAAATGCTGAAAAGTTCTCAGCCCAACCAAGATTTGAATGTTTAGTGATTTACCCAAATTTTGTGAAGTATGTCAGGCCAAAAATTTTCCAATACTGCCTTGGATATAATAATTATATATTCTATTGTTAGATAAATATATGTACTTAGAGAGTTTCTCAGTAGGAGTTGCTTTCTGTGTTATGCACCACCCACCACCACCCTCACCCCGGTGGGGTGATGTTGGATAGTCTTCGCCAGTGCACATGTCTGAGCAATGTTTCATCGAAGACAGGTAGTTCCCTATGCAGCACAAACTGCTAATGATAATTTTGAAATTTGAAACATGGAAATATTTTTGACATTTTTAAAAAAATTTTTAAATGTATTTTTAAACATATTTTTTTAAATGTTAAGTTTTTAAAAGTATTGTTAAGTTTATTTTTAAAATGTATTGTTAGATTCATTTTTTAAATGTATTTTTAAAATTCACTTAAAAAAAAATTTTAAACTTTTTCGTAAGCATTCAAAAATGTTTTAAAGCATTGAAAAAATGTTTTTAAAACCAACAACATTTTTTATACCTTTTAACAAAATTTCTGAAACATTTTAAAACTTTTTTAATTAAAACAAAATTTCTTTTTTAAAATATCTTTAAACATTTTTAAATCTATTTTAAGGAATTTATTTTTATTGATTATTTAAATGTATTTTTTTTTTATTATTTTATATTTTTTGGTCAATTTCCTCATTTTTTTTTTTTTGGCATTTAACTTACCAAGGGTCTCACATTGACTGTGTTGACTTCAGGTTATCATAAAATAAATTATCTTACATATAAAAAAGAAAACAAAAAATACAATTAGTGACCTTTTTCTTGTATTTTCTAGTTTGGTGATGCAGGTTTGCAACTAATATCAGAACACTTACCACGTTTACAAGTGCTCAATCTGTGTGAAACTCCTGTCACAGACAAAGGCCTCGTCTGTTTAGCCAGTAAGTATAATATACAAAGTCAAAGAATGGGCACATGACCAAATGGTTAGAAGATTTGATTTCCAGTCATGAGACCCAGTTTCAGTTGGTTACTTTGTCAGGAAGGTGACTTCTTTCAGCCTAAAAAGGTGGCCGCAGTATGAAAACCCAGCAACAGGTTGATGCAAGCCTTGTGAGTAAAATTCAGTAAATGAAACATTTTGGAAGCCATCAATGGTTGTGCTAGCACAAGTCATTGTGACCGAGAGTTTGAGTGTACAAGCCTTATTCAAACTATTAATCATGCCAGATGATGCACTCTCTCCCAGAAACTGTAACTAAGGTCCGTTCAGCAAGGATGCAGTATACAAATAGCCCCCACCTATTCACGTTTCAGCATTCATGGCTTGATTCATTCACAGATTTTTCTTTAGAACATATGTACTTGTTGTTTGTGGAAACCCTGAATATTCACATGTTTTTCTGAAGAATATATGTACAAATTATTCACTGAGAACTCCCTTGATTTGCATATTTTTTCAATATAACATATTTAAAATATTCTTGTATTATTTTCCTGTTAATTAAGTAACTTAAAACATAACAGTCCATTTTTATGGCATTGTAAAAAAACAAAACAAAAACAAAGGTTAAAACATGCGTGGTGCTTGGGCTTCTTTGTTAGGGGGTGTGGCTGGGGTCTGAAAAGTAGCTTATACCAAGTCTGGTGGCATCATCACAGTTTTTAGAAAATGTTTTAAACTTTATATTTTATGTCTTGTTACACATATTCTATACAGTATTTTCAATGGTTGTATCAATCTATATGTAATTAAAAACACTTATTTTATGTATGAAAGAAAATTTACGCTAAGTGTATGGTCACCATGCTAAGGTTTTTGTATTTTTATGTTTTTCTAGTCTTTTTTGTTTGTCTGTTTTAATTTTTCTCTTCTGTTTTTTCTTTTTTCTGTTTTTGTTTATCTGCTGCTGTTTTTTTCTGTTTTTTTTAGTAGCTTTTTTTTTCTATTTTAGTAGCTTTCTTTTTGTAGATTTTTCTTTTATATGTTGCTTTTTCTGGGGCTTTTGTTCTTTCATTTTGTTTTGCATGTCTTTTTTTTTTTTTTCCCGGGTGATGGCTTATTTGAGGGGGAATTATTTTTTCTATTTACTCCCACCCTTCATGCTGGTTATACAAAATTGACAAAACCACCAACACTAATTTATTTCTCTTTATTGGTGTCATAGTCAATAGTCTGTCTTCATGTTCTACAATGCCTTCACTGCTGATATCTGTCGTGTTGACAGATAAAAACCACAACATACTCATACATCTTTATCCTGTCCACCTACAACCAACTCTCCTCAGCCTTTACCATTTCAAAACATTTGTTAACTTTTGATTCATTTTGTACCAAGTAACTCTGTATGGGGGACCCATAACGGAACTTCTCTGTTTGAATTCCGACAGTTACTTGTGTTCACACTATTACTCCCTGTTCTCTATCTGCTCACCAGATGTTTTGACAAAGGTCTAGACACAGGCATGACACAGTTCACATGGGCCAAGGATTCTTTCCTTGTTGCTGGTATCATAAATCACAGTAATACCTATTATCTGACATGAGAAGGAAATGGCTGCTACAGAGTAATTTCTGTTTAAACAAATGCTATAAATAAATTGAAATTAAAGTATTTTCATATAAAATCTTTGCATTACTTAAATTAAGTTGTCTGCTCATGAAAAATGTGGAAAAATTTTGTTTTAACAATTTTCATAACTTAGCATTCATTAAAACTTCCTGTAAACACAGCATTTATCAGGATTTAAAAATATTGACTTTTTATCAATTTAGGAGTGGGGTCTTCGTTATAATACAATGTCAAATCGATCCCTGACTTTTTAAAGAGTTATCAGTATTTTGTTTTTATTTACAAATGTCAAGGCTTGCAACCATATACAGTTGAGAGACCAGTTCCCATTGGTTAAGCAATGTTGAGCCTGGTCAGTATCTAGATGGGTAATTGCTTAGGAATACTAGGTGCTGGAAGCTTGGATATGTAGGTAGTGTAATGGATAATGGCTTGGAATTGTCAATTTCAGTTGGGTCTGTTAGATTCACTTATGTACGATTACCCTTGAGAAAGGTATGAATCCATCTCTTCTTCCCTCAAGCTATGGGTTAATTAGTAAGACTTCTATCACTAACTCATTATCTCCCAAAAAAGAATTCTTGCAATCAAAAAATATTTTCTGGCTTTAAATAACCTGCAAACGGTTAAACCATAGAAAACTAGTCCATCAATCATTGACATTTGTAATTTTTTTTTTAATCAATTCCAAAGCAAGGTGATAATACCACTAAAACACAAGAAGCTATGAGGTGTTAAAGAGATAGGAAAACTTTAAAAGTAACTGGAAACCCAACCCTAAACAGGGAACAAGGGATAAACCTCTACTCCTGTTCAAAAGACTAGGGAGGAGTGTGAACCAGGTAGTAGGCAAACCTATCTACTCCTATTAAATTAAAAGGAAAGTACTGCTAAGCCAGATATCAATTAAAAAGCAACTAATTGTTCCTTGTTGATTATTTTATTTATTTACTTTTCAGTATTTCTAATCTATGTTCATATTTTTAAATCTATCTTCCTATGTCTAAAAACTTTCAGCTAACACTAACCATTTTCAAAGATTTGTTTTTGTCCATTTAATTTTAGTTAAATATTGCATTTGTATTTACTAATACAAATCTGAAATTGGAAAAAATTATTAGAAATACTGAAAAATTAAATAAAAAATAACATGAAACTTTTGATGCCTTTTAATTAAGTTCATATGAATATAAAATTGTTGTACTAATACACCCATTTCAAATATATAATATTAACAGAAGACTTAGTAGATGAAACCAGAATTTTATATAGGGCAAAGGTAAAGAAAGACTCAAAATTCTGAAGACTGTTGTAATCAGAGAAGCAACTGGCATTAAATAAGGTATATTTCTCCACAGATGATCGTATATTGAAGTGTGATTTTTTAAATTTTTTTTTTAACACATAGAAATACCAGTTTGACCTTTTAATGACATCATCTTGAATCACTTGAAGTTGGTTCCATCAAATGTGAGAATGCCAGAATTAAGCAAAAACATTTGCATAAACGTACACAAAACGCAATCTTTGAAAACAAATGTAACAACATTCAAAAATACTCTGAGGGGTGATAATATAAAATATGAACTTTGGCAAATTTATTGATTACTTAAAACAACTAATTCAGAAATTTGAAAAAGTTAATAAAAAATTTTATATCTGTCTATATTTCTGAGATAAGGTATTGTAACTATTTACACTGTTTACATTGTTTGGACTTTTGTCCTCATCTTTATTGTCATAGTCATGATGTTTTGGCCATTGTATGCGCCAGTCTCTTCAGGTGATATACATTGAAATTTTGGACTGAACCCTTTACTTACTGTTCACTGGAGAATTGTGTTACTAAAGGGAAATAACTGAAACCTGAAACTGAGATATCCAAAAAAGGCATGGTATGTGGAATGAGAACAATCTACTCCAGTGAACTAAATAAAAGTTTTGGTTCAAAATGCCAATATATATCACCTGAAGAAGGCTGGAGTGTAGAACAGATGAAACGTTATGAATATGACAGTAAAGATGAGAACAACAGTCCAAACAATATAAATAGTATAAAAAATTTGATGTACAGAATTTGTCAATATCATTCAACTATCGTTGAGTTCACACTCTTCCCCAGTTTTTGAACAGGAGTAGAAGTTTATTCATTGTTTCTTGCTTAGGATTGGGTTTCAGCTTCCATCAGGCTTTTTCATTCTATTTCACTCCCTTGTGTGTTAGTGGCGTCACTTATTGATTGGGGTGAACTGATTTAAAAAAAAAAAAAAAAAAAAGTGTTAGAAATATATAATTTTTCTCCGTTAGCTAGTGTTTTGGAAAAGACCAACATTATATATCAGTTTAAATGTCCTTTGGGAGATTGTATCTCTTACAAAAAAGTAAGTATATATGTTTGCTTGATGACAACAATATTATCAATACATCTTACACTCCATTTGTAGATATAAGTTCTATCGCATAACATTTAAAGACATGTTCCTGTCCTCCTTCACAATACGGGAAATTCTTGTTCCTAACACTAATATACTACACCATGAAAATAAACAAAAACTTCAAATCTCGAGGCCATTTGTATGTTTGTTTACAAAACATCATAACCACAACAGTTAATTATAAAATAATTATAACAGAGCACATTTGTGAGTGCTTTTAAAAATCACCATCATAATGATTACAGTTACATTAAATTTGTCTTTGCAATTCAGCCCTGAGGATGATCTAGGAGGAGATCAAAAGTATTTAGTTTAACAAAGAATACGGCTCCTTTCTTGATGAATTTCAATTCAACACCAAGAAGCTAATTAAAGAACTAGATATGATTATTATAAATATAGACATAATATATCTATATATTATTCAATGAAACATGCTTGAATGAAGATATACTCTCTCATATATATATATATATATATATATATAATATAAAATAATATACTGTAATGGGAGGTTGACAACACCCATACTTAAAAGTATAAACACTACAAAGTGCTCAATACAAAAATAGAAAATGCAGAGCAAAAACATTTACGAAACCACTAAAAAGCAATCTACCTTGCTACCTGGGTTTTGACCACAAGGTCTACTCAGGCAAGTAGAAGGAGGAACAATCTAGTATATTCCACCAACTTATATGACCACAGGAAAAGAGAATGAAAGGTGTAAGGGGGATTGATTAAAAAAAACTGCTAGGCCTGTTTAATTTGTTATTGTATTTTCCAATTTTCAAATAAGGTATTGAGTGTTGAGCTCGATGATGTGGATAAACTGTGCAAAGATCAATACATACATATATATGTATGCACACACACACACACACACACATATATATAAATTCTTGAGGCCCTCTGTCAAAAGCAAAAAACCAACACTGTAGAAAATTTATTAGGAGTATGGTAGCAATGTTTTAAAATGTATTTGACCAATATTTAATGCCATTTGCATTTTTATCATCTCTGGTTAGCTCCCTTATATTGTGAATGATTCGCAGTTCACTCCCTGAGGATGATCTTCAAGCAGATCGAAAGTAATTGGTTTAACAAAAACTACGGCGCCTTCCTTGATGAATTTCACTTTAACATCAAGAGGCTAATTAGAAAACTAGAAATTATTATTATAAATAAACATATGTCTATATATTATTCAATGAAACATGCTTGAATGAAGATAAAGCATCCTAAATATATACATTCAAGTGTAACAACAAAATTGTCCAAATCATGAGTCCATCCCACAAAATGTTTAATATCTAAAAAAAAAAAAATAAACAGAGTTTCTTTTTTCCAGGTTTTCAGACATCTTGACAACATTTATCATAAGAATTACTGAAAAACCCTTTGAGTTATTCAGCTAGAAAGAGAACAGATTAAAATCATCTTGTGTCAGCCCCACTATGTCTTCCCAATATAGCAACGGTGAGACAAAAAAGATCATTCAAGCCTTCAGTAATGATACCAACATTCATACTCTGGCTTCCATCTTCAATGTCCATTCAAGAACCATCAAGAGAATGGTGAATAAGTTTAAAAAAGTGAAAGAGTTGAAAGGTAAACTGAATTAGGAGGTCAGAACAGGAAGTAGGATCATCATTTCAACTTAGAGCTAAATACATTCTTATTGTTCAAAGTAAACTCCAATAGTGTTATAAAAACCTTGGAGAATTCCAGATAATCATATTTAATAATATAACGGTTCAGAGCTTAATCTAGCAATTTTGCTGTTACACCTGGTGTACACACACACACACACACACACACATATATATATATACAGATAGAGAGAATTTTCATTATTTTTTCTTTTTCATTACCTTCCTATAATTGATTCCTGTGTTTGTAAATCTTTCAGCCCTGAAAAATCTCAGAAAACTGAACTTAAACAGTACCAATCTCTCTGCCCTGACATTTGAGGGCCTTAAGGTAAGTATTGCAATAAAAATATATTTGTCTATTCAACTGTAACGTGAGAAGAGGCCTTCTCTGCCTTATTTTATATTAGAGTTAAAAAAAAATAACAATAATAAAAACCCTAGATAAAGAAAAACATTTTAATTTTACTGAGAAAATAATTTTAAATTGACTTGTCTCTTTAAAGCAGAAGTGATCATGGCATTCCTCAGATTTCTTTTCTTTATTACATGTGGATTGCCATGCCTTTTTTGGAAAGGTAGTGAAGTGGTTTTCTATTGCCTTCCCCACCATTTGGAATTCAGTTTTTCTCCTCTTTGACTTATTGTCACCTAATGCTAGAGAACCATGTCTATGGTATGAATCTCTCTTGTCTCTCACCCACCACCACCAGCAAGAGATTAATAGCAGAGAAAACTAGGCTCTCTAGCCTTGGTTGGCAACCAGTCTAGGAGAAGCATAACTCTGAATTCAAAACTGATTGGGTGTGGGGCTAACAACTCCACCATATAAAAACCTACTTTCTACAGACACATATATACACATATATATTTTAATATATTTTCTGTTTATACGTTATTTTTATAGATAAAAATATTTAAGTAAATGCTCTCTTTATAATAAACAGTATTAACAACATTTACCGGCTTGAATGTCTGAGAATTTTCATAGAAAATATGTGTCCTCTGACAGGAATCAAATTTGTATCCAACACAGAACCTGATGTGCTATACCATTTAGCTACAGAGGAAGTCTCTGGTTAGCAATGGCAAATTACTGCTTTTAAACTACAAATTTCCTATAATTTCTCTCGAATGCTCATATCTGCTCGAGGTGTATCTTAATGTAAACAAATGACATCACATATTTTGAAATGGACTAAGTTCAACAATTATTTTTAATATATTTTCTGTTTATACGTTATTTTTATAGATGAAATTTGTTAAATATTTGTATATTTTCTGCTTATAAACAGAAAATATATTAAATATGATTTTTGGACTTAGTCTCTTTCATAATATATATATATATATATATATATATATATATATATATATATATATATATATATATATATATATATATTGACATATAATTTTTTTTTATATATATACAGAACAATTTCTTGGGTAAAAAGCACGACAAAGCAAAAATTTTTTTCTGTCACGTGTTTAGTTCTTTAGGACGGAATATGCTGATAAACAAATTTTCTTAAGGTTTTCTGAATACACAGGCTGATAGACATAGGGTACACTATTTGTCTATTTTTCACTATAATCACATTTGAAGTAATTATTTACATATATATATATATATATATATATATATATATATATATATATATATATATAAGTATAGTTTTAAGCTATGCTATATTTATGGGTTAAAGTGCTCAATATCAGGGAGAGAGCATATGTAAATATTAAAAAAAAATATAAATGGTCATTGAAGTTAACACCCAGAGCCTGATGATTGCGTTTAGCATGAAACACTGTCGCCTCTGGGTGTTGACTTCAATGTCATTTTTTTTTTTCTGTGTCTTATAGGATTGTAAGGACACCATGTTTACTGCAGCCGCAGTAGAAGTGGTGTTTCTTGGGCAAGATAGCCTGACGGAGCCCAACCCTCACCAGACTGGTTTGAATCCAGAGTTTTTCTTCTCCTAGACCAGTTGCTACCCAAGGTTATACAACCCAATCTGTCCTGCTATTTACGCATAGCTTGGGGGAGAAGAGGAGGATTCATACCTTTCCCAAGGGCATTAGCACATAAGTGAATGTAATGGATCTGACTTGAATTTGAACTTGCCTCTCCAATTCCTCAATCCAAGCTGCTATCCATTATTCCACCATGCCTCCGACTAATATATATATATATAATACACACACACATGGGAAAATGATATATGAATTTTTTTATATATCAAGAGAACTAGAGGAAAAGTATAACATATTGTAAAAAAATTTTGTCTGATGCATTTTTTCTTTAAGACTTCATCGGACTAAATTGATGCAACTAGGCATGCACACAAAGGAAAAGGACACTAAAAACTTTAAATTTAATTGATTTTTTTTTTTAATATATGTTTTGGGTATATAATCTAGTTGATTTCATTTACATTCTTTTACTTTTTGTTTATAATTGTCAGGCAGAATACATAGGAGAAACCTCAAGGAATTTTGAGTGGCACCTTCTGCAACATGTCCACATGCAACATGTCCATCATACATGCCTCTCATCATTGGAATCTTTGGGGTTGGTCGTGCTTAGTCTGACTCATGATCTTCAACCTTGCCACCATGGGTGGCTCTACCAGAAGTTTAGAACTCAGGACAGCATCGATCTCCATCATTGGATCATGCAAATCCCTCCACCAAACCAAGGAATGACTATCAGAGGCTTTTCTATGTATATTATTGATAAAATAATAAAACTTAATGCTTGTCTGGTATCAAAAGATACGTCTTAAGATACATTCAATTAGTAGAGCATTGAGCCTGGTCTGTGCCAAGAGAGGTGACCACTTGGAAATACCAGATGCTGTAAGCCTGGATGCACAGGTGGTGTAATGGATAATGGTTCAGATTGAGGAAAGGTATGAAATGATCTCTTCTCCCCCAACTATGGGTTAAATATATGGCAACCAATCTACCGTAGAAAGTAACGACAAACAGTTGTGGAAATTCTTTGGCCAAGTCAATCATAAATCAAAAAGAGACATGATCGCACAAGCATGCATCATGCACGGTTACCTAAAGAACAAAAGAAATGCCAAGTCCCTTCAGGACATGGGCTATTGTGGCTCTCCACAATTTCCTGTCCTTTGTAGCTCTTAATAAATGTTGTCTTTTTGCTATCTCTCCTAAACTTTGTTCCAATATCCATTTACACAAACTCGCTAGGAAGTTTATGCGTTGTTTTCCTCTGTCACTCTTGCCTTAAATCTGTACTGTGAGTATCAAGTTTTCAAAGCCCTCTTTCCTCATTATGTGCCCTAGAAATTTCAATGATCTCTTCCTGAGGTTAACTATAAGTATCCCTTTGTTTTCATTTTCTCTAAAACTTTGTTGTTGCCCATATGTTCTTTCTGTAGAACCACATTTCTGTTGCTTTAAGTCTCTTCATCTGTGAAGAGATTGTCCAGCATTCACTACCATATAGGAGGACGGATATCACATAACACTTCAGTAATCTTCTCTTTGTTTCTAACAACATTTTTCTATTTATTAAAACTTTGCTTAGTTTTTGTAAGGCATCTTTCCCTATCCCAATGTGCCTTCAGATTTCAGTGCCTCACTTTCTGTCCTTTGTTAAAACACTTCCCAGATGTTTAAATTTTTGTGCTTGTTTGATTTTGATATCTCCTATTTTTATTTGCATTCTGGGCTGTTCCTTTGCTAACAACCATGAATTCTGCTTTCTTGCAATTGATGTTTAGTTTTTCTTCTCACTTTCCTTCACTACCTTTTGTAAGTGTTCGTGTAGTTTCCTTTCTGTGTCTGTTATCAACACTATCATCTGTATCTATGTTGTTAAGATTGTAGCCGCCAGTAATGAATCCTGGTAGAATTTCTAATTCTTTCAGAATTGCCTCACTTTATAGGTTAAGTCTGGCAAGAAGACACATCCTTGTCTCACACTCCTTTCTATTTTTGTATATTTACTGAATTCATTTTCTCTCCATATGCAGGTGGTTTACTGCCAGTATAGTTTCTGGATTATTCTGTTATTCTTGCTAAATATGTCAAGGTTACTTAGAAGTTTGAGAAGGTTAAATACCTGTGTTATATATTAATTTTATCCTTTGTCTTTATTTCTGAGATGAGATATTGTAACTAGTTACACTATTTACATTGTTCAGGTTGTTGTCCTCATCTTTATTGTCGCATTCACAATGTTTTGGCTGTTGTACACTCTGGCATTCTTCAGGTGATATACGCTGAAGTTTGGAAATGAGTCCTTTTAGTCCACAGGGTAGATTGTTCTACACAATTTTTCAAGTTTTATTGTTTGTCTTTTTTTGTTTACCTCTCCTGTGGCCAGGTATTGAACTCACAACTCTTTGGGTCAAGTCACTTTTTGGATTAATTCAACCAATGCTTTTATCCACTGGGCTATGTATCCTTGGGGTTTGAAATTCCAACATCTATCACATGCAATGGCTGAAACATCATGAATATGACAACAAAGCTGAAGACAACAGCCCGAAACAATGTAAATAGCAATGTAAAATATTCATTTTATGTCTAACATTTTTCCCTTTTTCTTTCAGGAAAAATTGCCTGTTCTACAAGAATGTGACGTACGTTACACGGAGGCATGGTGACGATGACAGATAGATTAACTGAAGGATATTTAATATTTGTTGCTGTCTACTTCTATGGCATCAACATCTCGAAGCAACTGGCCATGACTTCAGTATTACGCTCTCTATTTGAGACTGTATGTTCACTAAAACTTGAAAAGATCTCTTCTCTCCCTGACTTGTGCTGTACTCCATCTTTGACTACTGTTGCTAAGCAACCAGTTTCCAAGTTTTTATTTATTTTAATTTGTGTCTGAATTTGTATTTAATAATCATGGATTTTTGTTTAATCTCTCTTCCTACCCTTTTATATTTTATTTTTATATATATATATATATATATATATTAGTAAATGCACAGAAGTAAGCACTCCTGAGGGAGCATGCTACAAAGGTACACTGGAAAAAATGGGCTCAATGCACAAATGGCAGTGTATTAATATTATTTTCTGAATTATTTGTGTGTGTATATTGACCAACCACTACTACTAGTTTCATACACTTGTATGCAATTCTTACTAATTGAACTGACTGCTTGATGATTACATGCAAGCACGTGAAACTACTAATAGTGGTCAATCAATGTACTCTGGAAAATAATTTAGAAAATATATTACGTCCTCATTTTCACCCAGCTACCTTTTTGGTGCTAATATAGTGAGAACCCAATATGATAAAAGTAACCCTGTAGTTAAAAAAGGCAAAAAAATTATTTGCTTGTCAAGAAATATAAAAAAAAAATAATAAAATCCATGAGGGTCCAATTTTGGGGGAGAGAAAAAGTAAATAAAAAAAAAAATAATAATAATTATATAAACCTACTTGGGATATTTGCTTGGTTAAAAGGTGTGAAGTCAAATAAATTTTTTAAAAAAGTAAAATAAAATAAAACAAGCAAGTATATTTGCAGAGAAAAAGAGTAAGAGAAAGAAAGAAAAGAATAAAAATTTACAATTCCTGGCCAAACAAAATTCCAGTCTACAAGCGAAGAAAGGAAAAATATCTCTTTGAAATAAAGAAAAATTTCACCTTTTGAAATTATTTTAAATCCTTTTCAAAACAAAATATAAAGATAAAGATAATAAAAACATACTCTACCCATAAAAATATTTTAAAGAAATATTTAAAAAAAAAAAAGAAAAAAGATTTTAAAGGGAAATAACTTTGTACTTAATTTGTATCTTGTTCAGCCTCTTGATTTAACTGTATTGGAACAATAACGCTTCAAGCATCACCAATCAACAATTTCGTTTTTTTTTGTGTGTTTTTTTCTGCTATTATTTTGAGTTATAATTATGTGATATTGTCATGGCAAGTCAAATTTAGTTATCATCTTTCCATTTAAATCGTTTCTCTAATTATCATCATTAAATAAAAATTAAAAAATAATAATAATCATTATTATCATGAATTTTAGTTTGTGTACGAAAGAAAAAAATGCCAACCTGTAATTTTTATGTGAATATCTAAGATGAAAAGTTTTTATTATTATACAATATACATTAATTCCTTCAGACCAGTTTCCCTGTCTTTATCAACATGACAGGTGAACAAAAACAATAAGCCCAGAGGACCAGATAAAAGGTCCTTAAAATGTGAGCAAATACATACAAATGATGTATGCAAGAGGCCAGTATGTATACAAGGTCAAAACGGAAAATTGAGGTAACTGGTTTGGAAGAATCATTGTATAATCATTCCAGCCTACAGTGAATATTTCCTTTTGTTTCATATTGATGCTCCAGTTTGTATACAAAGGTAAAGGTTCCCTTTCAAAAACAGCTAAGCAAAACAATTTATGGGAAATTAATTTAAATGATGAAATTAATAATAATAACAAAATATGAAATGCTGAGCAAATTCTTTGCCTTTTTCCTCCATCATTATTGCCATTTTTAAGCAGCCTATGTCTTCAAGCAGGTTTAAGTTTTGACAGTTCTTTCTCTTTGCATGTCTCTCTAAATGTTTTGTCCACATTTTATATATGATACCTGTCCACCTTTTTGACTGTGAAAAGGGGCATACATACGTGTCCTCCCTCTGTTTGACACTGATGAGTGCATACGTGGGTATCACCATCTATTTTACATTGAATGGATGTGTATGCATGTGCACTTCCATCCTTTTGATAATGGATGCATGTGTGTATCCGTCCCTTCAATACTGGATTGGGGTTTGTGTCCATCTTCTTGAGAATGGTTGTGGGGGTGTGTGTCCATCTTTTCGCAAATGGTTGTGTGTTTATATGTCCATCTTTTTGACAATGGTTGGGTGTAAGCATGCGTGTGTTCGTGATTTGAGAATGGACTGGTGTGTATGCATTTTTGTGTGTCCATCCCTTCCACATTGGATGGATATGCATGTGCATGTGTCCATTCTTTTTATGATGGATTTGTATGCCTGTATGTCCGTCCTTTTGATGACAGATTTGTATGTGTATGTCTCCTTTTAACACTGTATCTGCACACGTATGTCTTTCAGTGGATCTGCCCATGTTTGTCTGCCTTCCTCTTTCTTAATGAATCTATTTTTGTGCATCTGCAGCTGTTTCTCCCTCATTCACTATTTATCCAAATACAATTGCATGATGTTGCTGTAACTGTGCATCTGTTTCCTTAATTTGAATCTGCTTGTGTGTTTACATTTAATCTCTGCTTTTGTCTTTGGACTGGGGATGCCCCCATAGAAATTAGGGATCAGTTCTACATGCAACACTGTCCTTTAGCACTGAGAGCGGTCAAGTCAAGTGTATACCCTGGTGTCTGCAGCAAATACTGCAGGATACAAAAATGAAAAGAACTATTTCTTTGCTAAAACCTAGATGACCTTTTGCATTCTATATGTTATATACTATACCTATGAACACTAATGACTATGTCCCAATCCTCATAAATACATTGGACACTATTGTAAGTAGGGGTAATATGCTGTCTAAGTAGTCCACCACTAGCAGTGGTGTACCTGCTTCACACTACTGGCAAGTATTGTATTTTGTTGTTGTTATAAAGATTACCACTTTCATTTCCAACCTCCATTTTGGTTATTCCTAATTCAGTAACCCTTCCTAGGTTACAACACTTTGGGGATACAGAATAAAAAACCTAATCACTGTGAGTCTCCCATTTACTTTCTGCTGTAATTCATTGCGTACCCATCTGATTATATCTGTCTGATATATCAGTTTGTTTCTTTTATCCAAGCAAATGTATTTCTGTTCATGTCACAGCAATGTCACATCTTTGCATATTCAGTTAAAATAATTCTTATGATAATTTGGGCTAAATAAAGCATATTTGTTAAGGCATGTTAAAAGTAATTTTTGTATTTTACAGACCTTTACTCCAAAGGTTGATTCATGTACACATTTAAAGCATAGGACCTCGATATATTCTTTTTCTTATATTTTAAGGTGTCTCAAAACTGTTTTCATTCTTACAGGCCTAAAGACTATGATTCTACCATATTATTATCAAGATTTAAGCATTATGAACTAAAATCAAACATGTTATCAACTTGAAATGCTATGATACAAACTAAAACTTTTCCTTGTTTTACTTCCTGTAAAATCAAATAAATATGAGTTTTTCATATTGATATCATTTCAGTTTATTAAACTATTCAGTAGCTACAATACACAGAAAATTAAAATCACTGCTTTGTAAAAGCTTGAGGGGTTAGTCTAGGCTACAGCCTAGACTAGCCTAAAGTATAATCTGGCCTTGTCTACAAGTATGTTTTCTAAAGTAGATAAATATATAGAATTTACTATGGTAAAAAAACATGTGGTTTATTTATGACTTTGCTGTAAGTCAAAAGTGATCCTCCATTTAATATACAGTTATTTGTTAATCAAATACTGATGATCTATAGGCTTTAGAGTAAAGAGCTTTAAAAACAGAATAATTTTGATACAACCTAATATTTAATATCAGTAATAATTTAGTAAAGTTATAGATAGTCTTTACATATGTACATGAAATAAGCTTTAGAGTAAAGGGCTATGACAAAAAATACTTCTGATGCATCCTAATTTATAATATTAGTATTAATAATTTAGAGTTCTTTAGTCTTTAAATATGAACATAAAATAAGATTTAAAGATTTGTTTAAAAGAAAAAAAATGAACATCTTTTGATACACACTAATATTATCTGCCATACATTGACTAGAATTTGTATAAAACTGATACATATTTCTTGGCCAATCAAGTTAACCAGAATTTGAATAAAGCTGAGTTATATATTTCAGCCAATCAAATTAATGCCTTCAAAACCATCTCTGGATGCATATTCTTTCTATAAATGCAGAAAGTCTGTTGAATTTTTGTCGCTTTCTTTTGCCAAATAAGTCTGACAAGATCTACTGAAACTATGGACCATATTTCATGAGTTGCTTGCCTCTGTCTTCATACATTCTATTTTATATCCATGTAACTCATTACCCTTACAATTTGTTGCTTAAGTTGAGCTTTATATATATATATATATATATATATATATAAACTTCATTGGCACCAGTGGTCATAATGAATTGAGGTTAAAAACAGGAACTCGAATGGTGATTTTTTTCAAAACAGGCAGCCCTCTCTATTTGAATAAAATTGCACAATTTTTCCTGTTTTTCTATTTTTCTTGTCTGGCTTTGTACCAGGTTAATGTATGTTTAGTACCAATTCATATACTTTTTACCCCCACCTTTTCAGTGCAGTACAAAAACAGGATTACTTCTACTTTAGTTTGTGTATTGAGTATATGCATTAATATATTTTTATATCTTTCAGTACAAAGATATTCTACCTGTATATTAAATTATATATATTGTTGTTTGTTAATATTGTTGTATAGTATTATTTAAGTAATGTATTCTGCTTTGTTAATTTACTTGCAAAGTCTATATATTGGCCATACCTATCCAATCTCTTAGAATTACCTTTCTCTAAAGGGTCAAAATATGTTCAGCAAATCTAAGACAGTACAATATTCTAACTTCATGTGATTCTTATATTATTTTAATATGAATAATATTGTTTGAGTAATATTGATCCCAGGTATCTTTCATATGTCTAAAACAGTGTTTATCAACCCTTTTTTACTTCAAGGTGCACTTGTAGAATACATAAAATTCTGGGATGCAACTTAAATTTTAATAAGGAAAAATTAGTCATGAAATTTGAGAATTATGAAATTTTGGTTTAGCGTTCCCAAAGATAAGCAGTATAGTTTTCATTTAAAGGGATATTCCCTTTGTATTTCATCAGTGAGAAGTAAGTTCTACTCAAACAGCTTCTTCCCACAAACCACTGCTCTGCGGAACTGACTCCCAAGAGGATGTTTCCCTGATCACTACAATCTTAACTCGTTCAAATCTAGAGTTAACCGTTATCTTCCTCCCCTATCTGTACAAACTGCCTCCTAATGTAACCCTCTACCTTCAGTAGCCACAGGCCTTGTACAGAGGAAACCTTATTGTGTAAAAAAAAAAAAAAAAATGAAGAATCTGGTTTTATTATTATTTTTATTATTATTTTATTTTTATTATTTATTTATTTATTATCATTATTATTTTTTTAAGAGAGGTTTATAATGACTGATTTAAATCCCTTGAGGAAGGCAAATGAAAAAGGATTATCCACTCATTCTTTAAGATTAAGGAATTTAGCATGACAAAGACTGGACTTTTTAAAAAGATGTTTTTTAAATATGACAATAATTCATATATTAATCTTCTGTTAACTTGAGGTGCACTTGACTAACTTTCAAGGTGCATTAGTATGCCCATGCACACCAATTGAAATGCTGATCTAAAATATTAGGTTGAGTCATAAATCATTTCCGTCTTTGTTTATCAAGTTTATTCTTTGAAAAATAAAGTACAATTACAGTTTTTTCAGGTACATATTCACCATTATTTGCAATGACTTGTTGCCAATTCTCAGGCAGTCCTTTGATGCCCTTGTAGTTTTTTATGTGGAAAGATTTTCAATGAGCCCTTGAATCTGATTTTCATTAGAGAAAAAAAAAGGTAATAATTGATAGGTGCAAGGCCAGATAGATATGATTAATGCAGTAGAACGGATTAACTAAATCCCCAAATTTTTTTCCTATGTTATTCTATCTGTATACATCCTTCCATTCTCATAGAAAAGAACCTCTTTCCCACAGATGAGACCACACACATTTCTCACTACCCCATAACTATTTCCATGGAAAATGTACTGTCAAGCCACATTCCTTAGATCCACCAGTTTGGAACTTCACAGCTAAAATCCACATACATGAAAGAGAATCATCCCATTCCCTTTGTATTCACTTCATAAGAAAAGTTCCACTCAGTGTCTTTGCAAGAACTGGTACTTTGCAGAAGTTACTACCAAGACTTCCCCAACCACTCTACAGGTTTACAATGATATCAAATTGAAACTACTGATTCTCGTACAATCAAAGTTAAGCAACATTGAGCCTTGTTAGTACCTAGATGGGTGGCCCCTTGGGAATACCAGGTGCTGCAAGCTTGGAAATGCAGGTGACTTAATGGATATTGATTCAGATTTGGAGATCTAAAAGCCAAGTTTTAATTGTAGTCAGGTTCATTATATTCACTTACATATAAATACCCTTGGGGAAGGTAGGAATAAACCTCTTCTCTACCCCTAGCTTAATTAGTAGGACTTGTATCATTAAATCATAATTATCTCAAAAAAAAATAAAAAGAACTTCTTACAATCTAAAAATATTTTCTTGCTTTAAATAATCCATAATGAGTTGATAAACTGTAAAAAAATAAATCATTAAAAAAAACAAACACTAAAATTTTAACCTGTCTAGGATTAACCATTATCTTTCCAACATATCCACATAAACTGAGCTGATGAAATTTTACTTTTTCTGCCCACCCAAATAATTCCTTCAGTAACCCTCTACCTGAAATAGCTCTTGGGCCTTGTACAGGGTAAACATTAGTAAAAAAATTCTTTAAATCCAAGAGTTTTGACAAAACTGGCAACTGCTATTGAAAACAATCACCAATCAGTTGTTAACTGGGACAAGAAATGGCTTGTAAATTTTAATGCCTCCAAAATGAAATTGTTATCCTTTAATCCTTTTTGTCATCCATCCCCATGGCTGATGCTAACCTCCAGGAGAGCAACTCATTGCACCTTCTTGGTCTCACATTTTCTAATGACATGAACTGGCATAATTATCTTGTCTCAATTGCTAGGTCTGCTACTAAGAAGGTTGGTTCACTGTGTCATGTCAGATAAATTTTCTTTTCAGGATCCATCTTACACATTTATAAATCTACCATTTGTCTGTGCATTGAATATTGCTGTCATATTTGGTCTGGTGCTCTGGCTATATATCTCACAATTCTCAACAAAATCCAAAGAAGGGTCTACAATGTAATAGATCTTCATGTCATCACGACTTCAGTCACTTTCCCATCTATCTTTTCTATAAATATTTTCATGGCAGTTGTTCTAATGAGCTCTCATCCTTGGTACCTTGACCATGTGAATTTAAGTGTACTACTAGATTGGCTACTAGGTCTCATCATTTTACTGTTGAAATAACTAGATGCAACTGTAAGTTCTATTCCAATAGTTTCTTTTCTCACATTTCTCTCTTCTGGTTTCTTGCTTTCCTGCCACCTACATTCTTAAAAAAAAATAAGTGCAGCACCAATCACTATTTACATGTTCTTTTATTGTCCTTTCTCCTCACTAAAGTCTTCTCATTCTCTTCTACTGTCAGTAACCCCTTGCATTAGTGTTATATACCATACCTGTGAACACTACCCAATCCTCATAAACACATTGGACACTATTGTAAGTGGGTGTAATATGCTGTCTAAGTAGTTTACCACTACCAGTGGTTTACCTACTCCATGCCACTGGCAAGTATTGTATTTCATTAATGTTATAAAGATTACCATTTGCCTGATGTTGCTGTAACTGCATCTGTTTCCTTAATTTGAACCTGCTTGTGCATTTACATTTAATCTCTGCCTTGATCTATGGACTGGGGATGCACCCATAGAAATTAGGAACACTTGGACTTGGGATCAGTTCTACAGGCAACACTGTCCTTTAGCACTGAGTCAAGTCAAGTGTATACCCTGGTGTCTGCAGCAAATACTGAAGGATACAAAAATGAAATGAACTATTTCTTTGCTAAAATCTAGGTGACTTTTTGCATTCTATATGTTATATACTATACCTATGAACAC
The DNA here is from genome assembly GCA_964036315.1 of Acanthosepion esculentum. Lineage (NCBI taxonomy): Eukaryota > Metazoa > Mollusca > Cephalopoda > Sepiida > Sepiidae > Acanthosepion > Acanthosepion esculentum. The sequence goes on from OZ038478.1 coordinate 134,125,400, forward strand.
TAATGGCTATGTCCTAATCTTCATAAATACATTGGACACTATTGTGAGGGTAATATACCGTCCAAGTAGTTCACCACTAGCTGTGGTTTACCTACTTCACGCCACTGGTGAATATTGTATTTCATTGATTTTATAAAGGTTACCATTTCATTTCCAACCTCCTTTTTGGTTATTTCTCATTCAGTAACTCTTTCTAGATTACAATATTTATTTACTATGTATTATTAGGATTATATATTTTATTAGGATTGTATATTTGTCATAATTGGTCCCCAAGACGGACGGAAATTACTTCTGACTCTGCCTAATAGGTTCTGGGATCTATTTTTATTTGATCATTTTTTTTTTTTTGTCATTTATATATTTTTACTAGCATTTATTATTTTATTTACTTTATTTATTTATTTATTTATTAGCTATAACTCTTGTGTACCAAATACAAGTGCCAACACAATTAAGTTAGTTCCTTCAATTTTTCCCCCACTACAAAATAGCATTTATTAGTATGGTATACTTATTATTTTCAAAATAATTTTCTCTCCAGCAAAATTATTTTATTCCATGTATATTAAACTTAAATGTTCAGCCTAGAATGTTTATTTATTTAAACTGGTACACTTATTTTATAAGTTGAAAACTTCCAACCAGCAATCCAGACAGAACTTGTATATAGTTAAAAAGAAAATAGTGTACCCTCTCTCTCAATTATTCATTTTACCCACTCTTACCAGCATTGATCCACCCTTGTTTTTTTCTTTGCCCCCATTCAGGCATTACTCGTCTTGCTTTATTTTTTTTTATTTTTACATATTGTAAGATTGCACATTACTGTTTGGCAATACTGCACCTCTGTCCAAAATTTTCAAAAAATCATTCTCCTTGGTCTTGTGCCAAACTAAGCTAAGCTTAATAAATAGTTGCTATTCTTTTTACTTCTAAAAAAACACTTCCCTCAGATTTTGCTTGTCTGCAAGGCCTCTCTCTATCTGGACAAAGTAGTCCTCTATTACCACATTTTTGTACATACACTTTCATACCTCTCTTTCTAGGAAGGCCTTCTGTAGTGGATTGGTAAAGAGGATTTTACTTATGTGCATACATTAAGTGGAAGAGATATAAAGTGTATAGGAAACTAAGAGACAGCCAAAAAGTTGACTACTGAACATGTGTTGTAGAAGAACACAATACAACACCTCCATTTTTTAATTGGTATAAGTGAAAATTTTAAACTACTAAACTATCTAAGTCAGTAGTATGGTTCACCTGAAAATAGTGCCAAAAGAATATGATGGCAGGTGAGAAGAAGGTGCCTGTTGCTTTGGAGAAGAAATTCATTGATCAAAAAAGGGATTTTAAAGAATAATCACAAGGACATCACAGGCTGAAAATACAGGCTGTCCCCACAAAATTGACATCATTTAAAATGTGAATATCATAGTAACTAAATGTCTCAGACAACTGAAATTAAATAGGCTTCATGTTGAACAATACAAGATTTATTTATCAAAATTCAAACAAATTCTTCAAAGGGATGTAGATTTTGCAAAGCTTCACAAAAGTTCAATATGTGCACAACCTGTGGCACAACATACATCAAGTCGGTAGTCCAGCTCCTGCCATACACGCTGTAGGATGTCTTGCGTAACTTTCTCCATCACCTCAGTTCCTCTAGACTTGTAAATTGATGGTTTTTCTGTCTTTGGATAGAAAACTCAAAAAAAAAATCTTTGTGGGATGCCTGGTTTGGCAGCATCTCCCTCATAACACCAAAAAGGGATGGTGGGTGGAATATTGACACCAGTGTGATATTGGCTGCAGGGACTTGGTAATTTTGGGTTATTAGCCTATGTGCATGTGCTTGGACTCCCCACTTTAAACAGGCAAGGTGCCATATCCTGTAATCCGTAGGGGTGGGGTGGAGGTGCAGTAAGTAACAAGTGTGATATCTGTGTATGCCATTTCTAATGGTAATATTAACCATTTCGTTATAAAGAAACATCCCTAAGTTATTGCTCTTTCCAATATTGAGGTCTTCCTTTTTAATATTATGTCATTATTTTCTCTTGAATGAGGTGTAGAAAACTTTTGGAAGGAATGCAAACCTTGAAAGAGTGTAGGGACCACTGGTATAAATTTTTTAAAAAGTGTTGTTTTTTTTTGGGGTTTTTTTTTTTTTTTTTTTTTTTTTTTTAGAGTTATGCATACAAAATAAAGATTTTCAAATCAAATCCTTTTATAAGTTTAATCTCCTTCTGCCTGACAAACTCGGTTTAGACAATGCCTGTTGCCAAACCATCATGCTTAATATTTATTTTCAGCAAAGTTTAACATATGTACCCACAAAAAACAGCATGACAAAAGGACTTTTTTCCTCTACACACCACTGCTAGTGTATACTCAATTCAGCAATTTCATTGTTGTAAAAACTATTTTTAGAATTTTAATAAAACCCAAATATATGGACTTACATCTATATCACATTGAAACACTGATTCTTGTACAATCACTGAAGTTAAGCAACTTTGAGCCTGGTCAGTACCTAGATGGGTTACTGCTTGGGAATACCAGGCGCTGTAAGCTTGTATGTGCAGGTGGTGTAATGAATAACAGCTAGACATGAGAAATCAGAGATGAGCTTATAGCCACATCACATTGAAACACTGGTTCCAGTATGATCATTGAAGTTAAGCAATGTCAAGACTGGTCAGTACCTAAATGGGTGGCTGCCTGGAAATACAAGGTGATGTAAGCTTGGATATGTGGGTGATATAAAGGGCTTACAGCTACATGACATTGAAACTCTGGTTCTTGTACAATCACTGAAGTTAAGCAACATCAAGCCTGGTCAGTACCTAGATGCATGACCATTTGGAAATACCAGGTGTTATAAACTTGGATGAGTGGGTGGTGTAATAGATAATGGCTCAGAATTGTTAATTGGAGAGCCAAGTTTCAATTCCAGTTGGGTTCATTATCTTCACTTTCATGCAAATGCCCTTGGGAAAGGTATAAATCTACCACTTCTTCCTCCAGCTATGATTTAATTAGCAATATCACTAAGCCCGTTATTGTGTACACAATGTTTAGATTTCAGCATTAAATAACCAACCAATATGCTGCTAAACAAAACCAACCAACCCAAATATATGAAACTGGAATTTTGCATTTTCTTTTTTTTTTCCAAGAATTGACAATAGAAGTATCAAACTTTATCCATGTAATAAATAATAGTTTAATAAACAAATAGTGTTTAACATTTTTGTTGTCATTTCTAGAGGAAAAAAAAGGATGAATCCAGGTTCTCACAAATTATTTTAGTGAATTTGAGATGAGAGCAAATGAAAGAAAGGCCTGGAAATTGCATATTTTGTTGTTGTTTTTTTAATTTATAATTAATTACTCATAATCATGTGTTTATTTGTTTTCTTATGCTTTTGTCTGGACATTTTTATGAATTAAAAAATTTTTCAAAGTTATTTCCTTATATGATAAACAGTAAATATTGCATCATAGTTGCTTCACATATTTTTATAACCTTGTAAATATAAAATTATTCTTGAAAATAAACAATATAATAAAATAAATAGTGTTTAATACTTTTACTGTCAATTCTTGAGGAAAAAAAAAGACAATTCATAAATCCAGTTTCATTTGCTTGGGTTTTATTAGATTTCTAAAAACAGCTTTTTACGACCATGACAACTTCCAAGGGAACATACAGTCATAGCAGTGTCTTTTTTTCCTTTTTTTTTTTTTCAGGCACGTTTTGTTAAACTTTGCCTTTTCATTCCTCAGCAAAAGATGTCTTTGTTTTTGCTGCCATCACCATAAGAATCATTGCTGTGTTTGCCTTTTCAGCTTTTAAATTTGATCACTGTCATAATTGTCACCATCATATTGAACCTGTCAATATCACCGTTGCTACCTTATGGACAAAACTTCTTACCTATACTATCAAGTGGCTGTTAGAGAGAGTAAGGGTAAAAAAAAATAAACCAAGTGAGCATGATAAAGAGAGGGTGAAAGAAAAGCAATCTGTGTTGCTTTAAATGATAACCTTGAAAATAAGGCATGAAAGCATTTTTTGGTGAATTGTGGTACATTTTTTTTTTTTTTTTGAATAAATATCTTTGTGGAAAAAAGTTAGTTTGTTCAGCTTGAAGTTGGTTTTTATTTAACTGTCTGTGATGGCAATGCTTAAATTAACTGGGCTGCTCTTAAAAACACAGGGAAAACAAAATTGGGGAGTTGGACAATTTTTAGACTATTGTCCTCATCTTTATTGTCATATTCACAATTTCAGCCATTGTACACTCCAGTCCTCTTCAGGTGATATATGTTGGAACTTCAAACCAAACTTTTTATTTAGCCCACAAGGGACAGATTGTTTTAGTTTCATGCCTTTTCTAGATGTTTCAGTTTCCCTTTAATAATTAAAATCTCCAAGTTTATGTGGCCAGATATTGAACTCACAACTCTTTGGTCAAGTCACTGAATTACTTCAGCCAATGCTTTTATCCACTGAGCCATATATCCTTGGGGACAATTTTTCTAGGTTGCCATCTGTTAGAATAGAAAATTTTTTTTTTATTCTTTCAGAAGTGGTTTCTTTTCATAATATAAATAAAGTGTCATATTGATCCATAACTTCTTAAAGAGTTATCTGTACTTTGTTTTTATTTACAAAAATGCCTGATGTCATTGATAACTACATATGATTACAAATTGGAAAAAAAAAAGACATCTTCAGTCGTACACAGTTATCATGGCATAAGCACAGTTTCAGACTTGGTGTTTATAAATAAGCATACCATTTGTCCATGCTTGGAATATTGCTCCTACTATATATTTAGAGATTTTTGATAAAATCCAAAGAAAAATCAGCATTGGCCCTGATCTTGTGTCTCAACATCAGTTACTTTCCCACCACTGTAAAGTTGCCTCCCTGTGCTTTTTCTGTAATTGTTTGGATGAGCTCTTCACTAGGGTACCCAGACTTTATGAATTTAATGCACAGTACTAGACTGGTAATGAGTTATCATCAATATACTGTTGAATTGGTGAGATGTAGCAGTAAGTTCTATACTGACAGTTGCTTCTTTCACCTCTCATTTATGGAACTCTCTTCTGGCTCCATGCTTTCCAGCCATCTTTAATCTACTTTAATTTAAATATATTGTCATTAACTATCTACTGTCTTCCTGATTACTGTTCTATTGTTTTTGCTCTTTAGTAATGTTTGTTTTCTAATTCCTCCACCTCCTACCAATAACCCATTGTGTCTTCATAGCTTTAATGCCTTGCATAGGGTGAATTCGATTTTTAAAAAAAGGAGAAGAATGGTAGCGTTCTCCTTGCTTCTTCTATTCAGTGTTTTATAGCCGAAAAATCCAACTGCTCATTTGTCATTTGCCTTGATTGTCGAAAACATCTGTTGCACATGGTAAAAGGCTATCAAATATTATCACCTCATATACTTCTTCTATAGGCCATGCCCCTTCAGGATGTTGGCGATTATGGCTCTCCACATCCTCCTATCCATTTTAGCACTTTGTCTTCACTTTGTCAAAACCTACTAACCACAGTTCTACCATCCATTAAGACAAGCTCATTGGATAGGTAGCCTACTGCCTCATTTTGCTTTCGGTACGTCCTGTCACAAAATGATTTGACACTGTATTAATATTATGAACAAGATAAAAAGAATGATTAAAAAAAAACCAATATTTTTCAATTCAAACAAATGTCAGAGGCAGAGGAAGGTCTAAAAATGCTCAGTTACAGCTATTATTTCTCAAAAATTCTTCTGTTTTTTATGAGCAGACCAGATAACTTAAGTAGCTTCTTGTATGACTAAACTATTTGGGGCTGAGATTTTTTTTTTTTTTTTTTGAAATATAAAAAATGTCACTTTCTCTTCCACCACATCTCCAAGGTTCCTATATATGAAACATGCTCCAAAACTAATGCCTCCTATTTAATTTTTCACAGACCTGAAAACACTATTTTTCCACATAGTTACTACTATTGGTGATGCCTTTTCAAGAGTTTGCAGCTGTGCTGGGGCACCTGGAATATGGTTTGTCATACATCAGTGTTCCCACTGTTTGGTCTCCATAAGTGTTCAAAGTTCCTCAGTGTGGGGTAATAGCAAGACTAGTATGGTTTACTATTACTATGGAGTAGTGAATTTGATCCTTACTGGGTGTCCCATATAGAAATTCAGCATTGAATAACCCCACTAAGTTGGTATATCATAAAATCAAACACATTAACATTAAAATCATTGGCAATCTATTTTCATAGTAAAGTTAGTTGCAGAGCATTTTCATTGTAACCACTGGCACTGCATTTCCATAGTAAAATCATTTCCAGCTACCTTTATGACTGGTAATGGCAAACAAGGCTAGTCTAATTGGCCATTACTACTATTGAGTAGTGAGTTCAATCCTCACTGCACACCCCTGTACCAGAATTTGACATTAAATTACCCAAAAAGAATTGACATGCCATAAAATCAGCCAACCTGACCATAAATATTGATAAGTGCAACATCCCCCACCTGCCACACACAAATTCCTTTCATGTCAGACACCATTTTGCCAGATTGCTATCTTTAACAAGGTAAAACAAATTATAGGTTATTAATGGAAAGGTTCATCCACATCGCCTCTAATGTTGTGGACCAGTATAATAAAACAGGAGGTATTACTTTTGGAGTGATCCACATATATAATCATAAAAATTCAATCATATCTACTCTATTTACATGGCAGATGTTCAGGTGAGCTACATTCCTTACTTCCACTAGTCGAGACTTTCACATTTAGGACACGCCAGGCTGCAGACACGGAATCAACTCATTTTCATTCCTTTTGTATTCCATTGGTAAGGAGGAAGTTTGACTCAGATAGCTTCTCCAGAACTATTACATTGTTGAATAGATTCCCAAAAGGATACTTCCATGATCACTACAATCTTAAACTCTTCCAGTGTAGGGGAAACCTTTATCTATCCTAAATATCCTCTTAATATCCTCTACTCCCTCCTTGTACACTCTTACAATAACCTCATCCAGTAACTCTCTACCTTGAGTGGCTCTTGGGCCTTGTATTGGGGTGAATGATAGGATAAAAATAGAAACACCATTCACAGAAGTCTGCAGCTATTGGTGGTCTTCTTGTCAGATAATGAATCATTTTAACCAATTTGTTTCTTCATTAATAAAGAACTTTTAATATTTTCATTTTTTTGCATTGAGATAGATACAGTGCGCATTCGATAAATTATCCTCTAAATTACACAAAAATGAAAATAACAAATATTCAGGGTGCGATGGATAAATTGTCATCTAAATGAAGCGAAAATGAAAATAACACTGACATCTCATTTTAACAGGTATATTTACCAAAACTGCACACAAAAATATCTTGAAATACTAAAGAGTAAACCTATTCAATAAAATCGCCATTGGTTTCAACTACAGCCTCCAGACAATTTGGAAACTCCTGCAACTCTTCTGGATAGTCTCCTTGTTTAAGTTAGTGAATGTTTCCATAATACTTGCCTTCAGTTCATCTTTGGTGTTACAAGGGATTTTGTTTGCCTCTTGCTCAATTGCTCCCCTCACATAATAGTCAAGGGGGTTGCAGTCTGGGGAGTTAGGTGGTCAGATGTAAGGGGTGATATGGTCGCAGATATTGTCTGACAGCCATGACTCGGTATTCCTGCTTGTGTGGCATAGTGCAGAGTTCTGTTACCAGACATTAGGGTCTTCCAGCAGCCACCCTCTTGGTAGCACTACATCCTCACGGCACTTGATGTAGGCCTCCGTGTTGAGTCTGTGGGAGGATGAATGGAGACATAATATTGCCATCACTAGTGATCAGTCCAAACACCTTCTTAATCACAATCAGATTCATCTAACTCTGCACTGTCTTCAAATTGAGACCCAAACACTATGAAATGTTCATATTGAAGCTTTTGGCATGAATGCCAAGCAGTACAGCATCAGTCAGTTATGTGCCATGCATGATACACACTTAGGCGATCATGTATCTTTTGATACAGGACTGACGAGGCAGATTTTTCTCACAGTAGTTTGCCATTTCTTTCTGCGGTAGACCAGTTGCCATCCAAGGCTATATAACCTGGTCTGTCCTGCTATTTATCCATAGCTGGGGGGAGAAGAAGAGGATTCATATCTTTCAAAAGGGTATTAGCACATAAGTGAATGTAATGGATTTGAGTGGAATTCAAATTCGGCTCTCCAATTCTGCAATCCAAGCCGTTATCCATTACTCCACCATCTGGAATTGTATCATGGTGCTCTTTTTCGCAATTTACCCATCGCACCCTACACACACACACACACACACACACACATAGCTATATACACACACACACACACATATATATAGCTATATATACACACACACACACATATATATAGCTATATATACACACACACACACATATATATAGCTATACACATACACACACACATATATATAGCTATACACACACACGCACACACACTTGTTTGGTTGCTTACAACTGAGTAATGAGTTGGATCCTTACTAGATGCTCCATTCTTTTGGCCTTGTGCCACATCTAAGCCATGCTTAATAGTTAGCAATTTTGTCTCACTAGATTTATAAAAACTGAATAGTTAATTCCATACCCACTGGGTGCTTCATACTTTCAGCCTTGTGCCACATCTAAGCTACACTTAGTAAATCATTATATATACTTGTGTATGTAATCTATAATGACAAAAACATTCAACAATGTCATATATTTGCTATATAATGGATGCTACCTGGATAACTTAGTGTTACAACAGATGCTCCTTACCTTTAGTGCTATTATTAGGAGGGATTTTCTGTGTGCGGTCTTATAAAAACAATAGTGTTATTGTCAAAATCTCTGTGCCATTATTAAGAGGAAAGACCAAAGTAATTTTTACGTAAAAATTATATTTTTTTAAATCCTTTTTAAAACCTTCAAAATTTTGGTTAAAATTTTTCTTTCTCTGGAGTCAACAAGGGACCATAAATTAGTAAAGGAAATTTTCTTGTGGCAAAACAAAACAAATTTATTTGAAAATTTTTGCAAGAATCAGATAATTATCAGATTTTAATGAAACTTTCAGGATTTATTCAGTAATTACTTTTTAAACATTTCTGTTAGAAAATCTTGGTAGAAATATTTTTTTACATTTGTTACCCCACACTTAATTTTATGAAATTTTGAGAAATGCTTTTTGTAGTGGTTAATGTTTATATTAGTTATAAAGACAAGTCATAGGAAAATTTGAATCATAATTTTTTCTGTCAAACAAGACCCATGGTTAAAGAAAATCTGCTCTGAATTGTAAAATAATAAATGCAATAAAACTAAAGCATTGTTTAATTAGAAAAGCTTTTAATTATTTTTAATAATAAGATATATTATGGATATTATTATTGTAATAAAAAAATTTGATGAATAATTAATTTTTAAAAGAACGTTTTTTTTTAATTTTAATTAGAATAATTTATAAAGTTTTAAATCTTTTAAAATTCTGTATTAATTTGTAGCAGTCAAGTGATATTATTACTAAATAAAACCTATATTTACTAATCATAAATGGAAAAGCTAACTACAATTCAGTGTCCTCCAGTATTTTAAAAAGAATTTTGTATGTTTTTGTGTGTGTGCATAAGCATGTGGATTTTTGTAAATATGGATGTCCATAGATGACATTATCAGAAAATAAGAGTTGTAAGTATAGTAAATTTAAAATTTATCAGCAATTTTCTAACATTTTCTCAACAAGCGTCAGTGTAAGAGGACTATAAAGCCAAAGTACCTAAAATTCAATGAAATATTAGAATGTTTGAAATATTTTAAATTTTTAAGATTACTAGGTAGTTTAAAAATTATCTGAAAAAGGCATTCATGTTGTATTGGTCATGTAATTTTACTACAAGTATTTCCCCCTTACATAAATCTCAAAAAAATAGATATGTCAATACCTCATAAAAATACCCACCTCCATGTTTAATAAAATACTTTACTGTGATATTTCAAACAAAAAGTAAATAATATTTTTTCAATTCAGATTAATTAAATTTTAAATCACTTAATCTTCCTGGACTAAATATTCAAAAAAGGATATTTTATTTTTGAAAAATCTTTTAATATAGATAACAGATTTGTCAATATGGATGATTTTACTGATAATAAAATATATTTCCTATTAATTTAAATTCATTTTAAAAAACAACAATGTATTTTACTTATTGTAAATATTAAATTTAATCTATTATCTCTTCAATTAAAATAAAAGCTTCAAGAAAGATTTTTTATTTGTAAAATACATTTTAAAACTTAGGTATCGCTTTTTATTTGGGGAGGTGCTAACTTATAAAGGATGTTCCCTACCTTTAGCAAAATTATTGAGAGGTTATTTAAAAACATGCTGTGTCTTCACAAATCAAACTGACTATTTATAACAGATTTTTAAAATTAATTGTGGCCACTTAAAAGCTAGCCTAACCAAAATAATAATGGATGCCCTCTACATTGGCTGATGAGTGAATTATCTAACTGGTATGATATAAAAGTTATTGATATAACCCACTTACCAAAATCTGAACAAACATAAGAAAAAAAATTTTGTTTCTTGGTCAGGCTGAGAACTTTTCAGCAACCCTTGTTGTGTCAGTGCAGCTCTACTGCGGGTACTTACTGGCAGATTAGGTTGTAAATTTGGATGTAGATTTACCTTGTCTCCATATTGAAAGAGAAAAAGAAAGAAAAATGCAATAGTCAAGATGGTCAATGTCATGGGTCATCACTGTCAAAAAATCAAAACATCTTGGTCACATGAAAGCATCGAGATATTAATTTGTGGTTTACTTGGTGCAAAGTTTGGAAAATTAAAATTAGGGTACGCCTTTTGAAACCAGAAAATATGAAGCATAGTTAACCAGTTGCAAGTGGCCAGACAAATTGCAGCACATTTTGGCAATAGAAGCAGTTTCTCTGATGGAAAAAGAGATACAGGTTTGATTCCTGTCAGAGGCACAATCTTTCTTTAGTAAGACTTCTCAATCTAGGCTGGTTGTCATTAATTTCACTGTTTAAGAAAATAAATAAAAAAACACAGGGATAGCAATTTAAACACCTGTTGCCACTAAAAATAATGTTTATATTAATAAGAAATAATGTATGATAAAAATCCATTCAAAAATGACTTGTTTATGCTGTGTGGGTATTCACTCACACCATAGGTGTCATAAATTTGGGCCTGTGCTCACAAGGAAAAACAGAAAAACAGTACAAACAAACGCACACAATAACAAATAAAAAACATGGTAAATTGCATGGTAATTTCATACAATTTTATTTATGTATTTGTGTGTATTGGTTTGTGTGTTTCACATTACAATTGTAATAATGCTCATGTTATAAAAGGGAGTAAGTCACTGTAATATCACAAGTCCTATCATGGAAGGAAGTTACACATGTGTTGTCATCCAGACAGTTCTTGGGTGAAGAGATTGAATCTCATGTCTTTTGGCGGGATGTTTGTACTTCCAGTAGGAACAGTCCCTGTTGCATACTGGGAGTAATTTTATTATTTTCATTAATTATTTTAAACGAGGTTTAAATTTTATTTTATTTATAATTTTCATTATTATTTTGTTTTTTATTTTTATTTATGTTAATAACAATCTTTCTACAATACTTCAGGTATGAAACTGAAGGTAGCTTATATAGGCTTCAGGATGTCCCAACGAGAAATGTGCATTTTTTATATAGGTAATTATATATATATATATATATATATATATATATATATATATATATATATATATATATATATATATATATATATATATATATATATATATATATATCCTTTCTTTATCAATGCAGCCTCCCTGGCCAAAGTGGTCACAGCACATTTCAGCTATAGAAGTGATTTCCCCAATGAAAAAAAGCATATAGGTTCAATTCTTGTCAGAGGCATCATCTTTCTTTTGTAGGACTTCTCAATCTAGGCCAGATATCATTAATTTCACTATTCAAGAAAATTTAAAAAAGGTATATTAACTAAAATGAAACCCAAGTGGAGTTGATTTATCAAGAAGTTGACTTCTTAGTAATATCAGCCTTGGGTGATGATCCCAATGGGAGGTTCCTGAAAACTACAGCACAGGTTGACTCAAGTTTTTTAGTGAAATTGGGCTGATGGAACTGTTTGAAATCCGTCAAAGACACAAGTCATTGTGACCGAGTGTTCAAGTGTGCTGGTCTTATTCAAACTGTGGGTCATATCAAATTATGCACTTTCTTCCAGAAAATGTATCTACGTCTGGCTCAATAGGTGTTGAAGAATGTACCTTTGTCTGCAACAGGGATTAGTTAAGCATCCTAGCAGTCATACTTGGATACAAGAGGCCAGTCATACTGTACTATTATTATTATTATTATTGGTCATGACATGGACTTACCATTAAATTTTAAAATATCCACTTCATGGCTGAAGAATGAATTATGGAATGGGAGTTTTGCATGAAAGGCTGCTTCAGATATGAATTTACCATGTCTTTGTATTACAAGAGAATAAGAAAAAAAATGTGAAGTGATCAAGAGGTTCAGCTTGATGATCAGCACTCTCAAAACATCAAAGCATCTTGATTGCGTGAAAATATTGAGGTATTAATTTGAGGTTTACTTTATCTAAAATTTTGACAGTTAGGATTGGGGTGCATCTTTGAGGACAGATAATCCAATGCATAGTCAACCGGATCCAAGTGATTAAAATGTTCCTTGGGAAAAATGTCATTTTTCCTTTTTTAAATTGACACTCTTCAAAACAAGAGTTAAGAAACAATATCTACAGAAGTCTGCAGCTGTTGATGATGTTCATGTAGGAGAATAAATCATTTTAACCAATTTATGTATTTCATAAAACACATCTCTCAGATGCTCTGGTGCACATCACCAGTGATGCTTTTAGCAAAGGATCATTTGTACCTTACTGCATTATACCCCTTCTTCACAGCAACCAAATTTTTTCATAATGGAATGCTTCTAACCCACTACAACAAAAGAACTCTTTAGGTGTTTCTAGTCCAATTATGATCAACTTCCAGTTCAATGGCTTCTACATTCTCCAATAAGCAGGAAAGAAAACTCAGTGGCCATTTTCTTAGCAAATACAGTGATACTCTGTTATGCACTGGTAAGTAATGATAATGTGTTTCACTTCTTGACAACATATGCATGCTGCTAAGAATAAAAATAAAAAACTATGACGCTACCTAATAATAAATTTGGCCTCTTATCCTATCTTTCAACATGATCAACACCAATTCGTCAGTCAACACTAATCTCTGAATACATTCTGAAAAAGAAAAAACTCATGGAGATAAGTTATATGCTATACATTCAGTCAGTTATGTGCCATGTGTGATACATGCTTAAGCAATCATGTCTGACGAGGCAGATTTTTCCTGTAGTAAGTTGCCATTTCTTTCTGTGGTAGACCAGTTGCCATCCAAGGCTATAAAATCCGGTCTGTCCTGCTATTTACCCATAGCTGGGGGAAGAAGAGGATTCACTAGGATATTAGCACATAAGTGAATGTACTGGAATTTGAACTCAGGTCTCTGATTTCTCAATCCAAACCACTATCCATTACTCCACTGTGCCACCTTATAGAGTTATAATGGATGTTACCTACTCTACCTAGTGTTATAATGGATGCTACCTGATCTACCTTCAGTGTTGTTGTTAGGAGCCTTTTATATTTACCCGGCCTCCCCTCCAAGGTTGGATGTGAACACAAGATTGTTTTAATGTTGCAAGTGCCATACGCAGTCTTATGCATATGGTCCAAGGACAACAACTAGATTTTTGCCCAGCCCCCACAGACACTGTCATGTTAGCACTGGTATTATACCAATTCCCCACCCCTTTTAGTGAAATGAGGAAGGTTCAGTCATAGGGTTGAAATCGCTGGAGCTGAGCAGTTTCTCCCTTCTAAAATGAGGAGAATCATAGCATAGATTATTCAACCAAATATGCTTGAATGAAGATATGCTACCAAAATATGTGTGTGTGTGTGTGTTCAGCAGACGAGGGGCGTATTCAACAAAAAATTGAAAATTGCTTTTTTCCCAGCAAATTATTCATTATACCATATCCAATATATATGTTAACCATTTCACACCAAGTAAAGCAATAAAGCCACTAAGACCACAGGGTTTACCTAGTGTGAAAGAATAAGAAAAAAATTATTAAGGATAGAAAAGTATAAAAGAGGGAGAATCAAGAAGAATTCTCTTTGAAATGATATCAAATTTAGCCTCATTAGTATTAATGGTTATGAGATATGTAGAAGGTTAGTTCACTGAGTTGTGCTAGACAGTTTTGCTCATCCATGCATTGAATATTACTACCACATCTGGTTTGATGCTTCTGCTAGGTATTTAGAGCTTGGTAAAATACATAGAAGAATCTGCAACATTATTGGTCCTGACCTGATATCTCAGCTTCAGTCACTTTACCACCACCATAATGTGGCTTCTCTCTGCCTTTTCTATAAATATTTTCATAGTAATTGTTTTGATTAGCTTTCCTCTTTGGCACCTAGACTTGATGATTTTAAGCAAAGTACTAGATTGGCAGCAAGGTTTCATCCTTTTGAAATGGCTAGATGTAACTGTAAGTTCTATGCTAACTGTTTCTTCTATCACACTTCTTGCTTGTGCAACTCTCTTCCAGCTTCTTGATTTCCAGTCAAGTTTGATCTTCAAAAATTTAAATGCAATGTCAATCGTTATTTTCCGTTTTTTAATTCCTCTTCTATTATTGTTCTGTCTCCTTAATAGTGATTTTTTCTCATACTTTCTCACACTCAATAACCCCCTGCATCTTAGTGGCTTTATTGTCTTGCTTGGAATGAAATGATTTAAAAATAAAAAAGATGAAAAAGATACAGTTTTGGAAATTTACAACTTTTGTTGTAGATCAAGAAAAATTATTGATTCCAAGTGCCTCTAGCTAATTACATGATGGGTAATAACACTGTGCTTTGAAATACATTGTTACTCAATTGCAAGTGCTTTCAGTTGCTCCTCAGACTGTAAGAATGTCAAAATTACAGGTGCTTTCAGACTTAAAAAGTTAATGGTTTCCCCACACCCAGTTCAGGATTTCTCCAGATTTGAATAAAAAATTTTTTTTTATTTGTGACCTTTCAAGAAGCACAACTAAACAACTGTAAATTATTTCTATAACTTTAAGAGTCATTCCTATATCCAACATTATTCGAATGCTTGTACCTGCCCTTCACAACTTCTATGCTAGAGTTGGTCTCCTGGGATAACCATGATTTAAAAGACTATTTATGAAATACTTTGCATGTGTGGTCAGGTATGTAAGAAGTAAACAAACTACTTGCTCTCTTACCAGAGTCCCTGATCCAACTAACAAAGTTTTTAAAAAAAACTTGTCTTGCTATTTGGTCAGCTTTTAGGAAGTCAGTCAGGACAAGAACTTTTCAGCATTTTAGAAACAAAGTAAAATCTCAACATAATCCACTTTGCTGTGGTCATTGAGCTGTTGACAGTTGAATTTCGTGGGGAGATAAGTCCGAGCAAACTCATTAATAATTCGTTGCTGACATCAACACAAACTTGCAGTCATTTAAAATTCATAATTCAACAGAAGTAATTAAGGAAGTCACGCAAATAAACTTATATCAAGGGAGATAATTTAAATAAAAAATCGTTCTGATCTGTCCTTTTTGGACTGTATTTTACTTATTGATAACACGGGCCTACAAAAGATTTTTTTGAAATAGTGCATGTGATGTTGGTAAATTTGCTTTTTAAGCAGCGCACAGAAAATCTATTAAAAATTTCCAAAATCGTCATTTCCGTGTAAATGTACATGTTGAACTCGAAAATAACGACCAAATTTTGATAAAACCTACCATTTTGAAGTTATCGACAATCAAAAAAAATTCAGACTCAATCATTCAGCTCACTCGTCCGCTATTACGGGCCTTGTTTAACTACATTCAATTTTCTGTGCGGGGCTTAAAAAGCAAATTTACCAGTATCATTTAGATTGTATTTGAATAAATATAATTAAAAATATTTCAATAACGCTTACAAATTAATGAGAATTGCTCGGATGTGCGTACGTGACAGGCTTAATTTTTTTTTTAAATAACTGATGTACGGTAACTTAATGATATAAGGGAGGTAACTGTGCATATAACCGAGCACAGAAATAATTTAAAATATTAAATTTGTGAGCAAATTGAAAATAAAAGTTCATAGCATGAGAATGCAATGAAACTAAGAAATAAATTTATTTATTCTTATACTTATCAAAGAAAATGTGTGGACCTCTTACAGTAATAATTGAGTTTAAAAGGTTCTTTAAAGTGCAGACATATAGTAAAATTAACCAACAAATTGTTAAAGGCAACAATATTTTGCATTATCATTGAAAAACAGGAAAGAAGTTTTTATTTGCCAGTCATCGAGAAAAAAAAGAGCCACACAATATCTTGAGGCAAGATGATTTTTTTTGCATATTTATTATACTTACATTAAACAGGTCAACAGTGACAGTGATGTTAAAGTATGGTAATACACTATCCTATTTTACTAGTGTTATGACCCAGTTTTTATAATAATAATCATGTCAGTATAAAATATATCCATCTTATTTACTTTTATCATTCATCAACTTTGCCATGTGAAAGATTTTTTTCCTGAGAGGAAATATTCTGAATATTAAAAAAGGCATATATGATAACAAACAAGACTCAAAACTACTGTTGTGTACATGAAAAAATAAATAAAAATTAATTATAGTGTCAAAATAATAAGATAATTATAACAATTATAATTATCATTAATTCACTTATTTTAAACCAATGAGCATTGACACCACTTTTCTCCTTCATAAGGATCTCTAGAAAGTTTTACATTATTCTGAAATATCATGCATCAAAGTAGTTTTTAAGAATGCTGAAACTTTTCTGCTGATGACTTTCACACAAAAAAGCATAAAACTTTTTGCCGCCAACTTCACCTGGTTCATATCTGATATCCAAGTCCTCCGCCAACCGACTTCCATCACACGTGATGTCTAATCCCTTTTGACATAACCAGCTTGCTCCATCCCTTCTGCTGTCTAACCACATTCTCACGTCTTAAATATCATCAGACAAGACTCAAAAAAGTTCCAGCTTTAAATTTATGAGGGCATAAGCCACCCTTTTCATTGGACAAAAATACAAGGGTAACATATATTTTTCAAATTTAAAATAATGAATCCCCAACAGTCCACCATACCAGTTATTTCTGACAGTCCTATTTAGAACCAAATAAATAAAAAAATTTATACACAAAAAGAAACAATTTTTGATAAACTTTCTTTTAATACATGTTTCCAAAAAGTAAATGTATAAGACAAACTCAGACTATTTAACATTTATTTATTTACACTTTTTAATTAATTATTATTTTTAATTATTTTATAGTGCTAACTAATAACATTTTTTATAAATGATGTTATATGATGTAATGATGTTAAAATGCTATAAATGATAGCATTAGTAAAAAAAAATAAGTGTGATATTAAAAAAATTGTCCCTGTGTATCACTGTTTTAAAAGAATGACAGTTAATCTGTTCTTTGCTTGTCTTGGCTACAAACTGCATATTATTTATCAAACAGATACTAAATGTTTTAATTCTCTTAAAGGCTAGGGGAATATCAAAAAATATGTTCTATCTTTTGCAACCTTTCAGGCAATTTCATATGTTCTTCTCAGAATTTTTTTATATTCCTCACCATGTGCATCTATTACACAGAGTGTCAATTTTAGTATCCTATCTCAACCATGGCCTAAAGTAAAAAAAGAGAGCTAGCCTCTTGAGATTTGCAGCATGCATACTCCGAGTTTTTTTCATGCATTCTTAAAAGCTGAAAAATGGGTAACTGCTGCTGATAGGATTATCAATGTATGTGTATTTAGAGAAAGGTTTAATATTTGCTAAAAAGGCTAAACTGTTGCATGGATATTTTTTCACTTTTATAATTTTATGTATACAATGTAATTGCAAAGTATTCACTTTCTATTGCTCATCATAATTTGTTTAAAAAATAGAACATTTTTATTACATCTAGATATCAAGTCACAGATAGAAATATAACTCAATAGTGTTTTTATTCTTTTTGTTTATGTGAAAACCATGCATTAAAACAACTTAACCAAGCTCATGCAAATGTTTTTCACTGCTTGATTTGGAAATTATGAATAAACTGGCTATCTTACACATTGTAAGGAAGGATGAGTCAAAAATTAATAGGAAAAATATTTTATTTTAAAAATTCACACATCTTAAGATCATTGCTAATACTTCAGTTGGTTTGACTTTATTGTAACTGAATGGTAGAGAATTATTTTTTCAGCATATTAGAGATCATGGCTAGTATTATAACTCGTGACAATAAATTCAATGTGTGTTAAGAAAATGTAGGCATAATAAAAGTTCTTTTTGACTGAATTAGTTTAAATTGAATATGTCTTATTTTGCATAAACATACCTCTTTAAATGCTCTCAGGAAGATGTGAATAAACATTGTAATTTTAGAAAAAATAGGACCTTGTTTTGGTATCAACCAATGGGGTCAATAGAAACAAAAAAATCTGTGTGCCAACACTAAGTTCAATCACAAATCTGTTGTAAACAGTCCAACAGGCAACGTAGTAATGAAAATGGGATCAGAAATCTAACTTTTGCCTTACAAAAGCATAACCACACTTTTACTCACCAAGCTCAAAATTGTTCCAGATTTATTACATATAAAAATACATAATTCTGGCACAAGGCCTAAAAGGGGGAATGGGTTGAGGCTGGTCGTCATTTACTATCTTATACCTAGCTAAGCCAATTCACAACCCATTCACTTCTTACAATTTGCACATCTACTATAAGAACCCATCCATTACCACTCAACCCTCCATATACCATAATACTGCATACTCTCAGGGGACCTATAAAAAACACCCCATGACTTAAAAATTTCATGATCATACAATCCTACACATAAAAATCTATAAATGATATACAATGAGTGAAGAGGGGATGAACCCAAAAACAAACTAAAATAACAAAAAAAAAATAAAGTTAACTGATGTTAGTTGGACTCGTCAAACCATCAAAAAATTTAAGAGAGGCTACTGTATTCTGCGTTTAGACAAAATCAAGTGGCTCTCTCACTAAAGGAGAGGGGAAAAATACGGCCATTGGAAAAGAAGAAAGCTGATCCAGTCAAGATGAAAAAGGTGAGGCAAAACAAACTGGGGAGGTTGAGAATCTTGACTTGGGTCATAACCAAAGTAGAAGCCAGGAACAACTTTTACTCACATTAACTAGGTACATAAAAAAGGGTATATCCTAACCAGGGAAGGGCTCCACAGGAAACCACCTCGATGTGACTTTAGGCAGACCTAAAAAAGAAAATCAAGGCTCACCCCATTCACATGAACCAGGCTTGCCTCAGTCACCCACCTTTTGTTGAAATCTGCCGAAACCAATCACTTTCTATCAGTTCTAATCTTCATCTTGAGATGATGCTCAAAGAATCAGATTAGATCCTGATGAGAAAGACGATCACCTTGCAAGACTTCCAACAATCGTGCCATTCAAATCACCATTCGGGCCGTGGCCAACCAAGCTCAAAATTGTTCTGTTGGTAAGCAAAAAAGCAACAGCCTTTATTCACTGAGTGATTTTTCTGATTGGTTACACCAGACATGGAAATTCAAGTTAAAACATTCAACTAAACTATTCACTCATCAACTTCTTCTGGAACTTACTAAAAACTATTCAGTCACACTATTGACTCTTACGGAAACTTAATTACAATCATTATATGCATCAACATATTACGAATCTTCAACTACAAGCAACGGAAACTAATTAAACATTATGGAACATTCACTCCTTCAACTCTTCTGAAGTTAAAAGTTTATCAATATATTTTCAGCTTTACAGAATTCTTTCAACTCTCTCACAATGAACATTTTGAGCAGCAAGTTCATTCAACTTTTTATAAGCTCAGATAAAAAAATATTTCATTAGTAAAGTGGAGGCACAGTGGTGTAATGTTTAATGGCACAGATTGAGGAATCAGAGAGTCAAGTTTGAATTCCAGTCTAATCCATTACATTCACTTACATGCTAATACCCTTGGGAAAGATATAAATCCTCTTCTTTTCCCCCCAGCTATGTGTAAATAACAGGACAGACCTGGTTCTATAGCCTTGGATGGCAACTGGTCTACTGCAGAAAGAAATGGCAGCCTACTGCAGGAATAAATCTGCCTTGTCAGTCATGTATCGAAAGTTACATGATTGCCTAAGTATGTATCACGCATGGCACATGACTGGCTGACTGAGTAATTCCACTCCTATTAATTATTCATGTATATTATTGACATACACAAAATATAAATATTGTTCTTATAAATAAATATTGTTCTTGTTATAAAAACAGTTTCTCTTGTTGCTTTTTGTTTGCTTACACATTCGTAAAGAAAAAATGTACGGGTTGATTTATACTGTCAATACTGCTACAAACTTGTAAAACATTGTAGTAGTGGTTCTCAAATTAAATTCAGTAGTAGAACATGCAGTAAGGATTAAATTCACAAGAAATAATCCCGCAAAAAATAGCTTGATAATCATTACTATGGCAAATGATAAGCATAAGGTAGCTACATTTTTTTTTCTGATTATCAGTAAAATCTATAAATTTGTCCAGATTAATAAATCCGATAACAACATAATTCTCTTTATTAAAAAATCTTTCAAAAATAAAATATACTTTTCTGAAATGTTATTTGAAAGAAAATACCTGATTTAAACTTTAATTAATCTGAATTGAAACAAACATCACTTACTTTTAGTTTAAAATATCATAGAAAATGTGAAGGTGAAGGTGTATTTTAATATGTTACTGTTAAGTGAAGCATTGAGACTTGAGTTGAGACCCTGATGTAAATTTTAAATAAGGGCACATAATTGAAATAAAATTACCTAATGAATACAACGCGAACTCCTTTTTTTAATTTTTTTTTATATAATTTTTTTAACTACCTAGTAAATTTTAAAAACTTAAAATATTTAAGCATTCTAATATTTTACTGAATTGTAAGTACTGCGGCTTTATATTGCCTTAATTACGAAAACGCTTGCTGAGAAAATGTTAGAAAATTACAAACAAAATTTAAATATAATTTAGGTACCGCTTTGTCCTTCAACATTCAAAATTTCATAAAATTTATGAATAGAGTATAATAAATGTAAAAAAAAAAATTCTAAAAAATAAACATTTAAAAAATAATTTAATTCACTTGCGAATAAGTTTGTTGCAGATTGGCGAATGTATTTTGCATATCAGAAGGTTAGGTTATCAGAAGGCTTAGAAATGTAGGTGTTCACAAGACATTCATCCACAACAAATATAAAAATAAGAACTTTGAAGATAAAATCATTTTAGGATAAATCAAAAATGAGGACAACGTGATTAAAGGTTTAACAAATAAGTAATGTTCCTAAGAGAGCGAAGTGCTGTTTGTTGAGTCAGAAGAATTAGCGCGCGAAAGGTGTAGTTGGGTCAAAGTTTTGACTAGCATCGATTTGTTTAGCATCTCTCCAGGGTTGAAGTTCTGACTGTTCGAATTGAATTTATTGAGTTTGTGGTCTCAGAACTAGCTCCAAAAGCAGTACACGGGAAAAGGTATTTTTGCTCAAACTTGTTTTAAGGTCTCAGCCAATGGAAAGCTTAGCTTGCTGAAACTAAGATGCTGATTGGTTAAGAGGTGATTATGCTTGAAAAGTGCATTATCCCGGAGGGGTGACAGGTAGGTATAGAATATTCCATCAAATTCAGAAAGTTAAAATGCAACAATTATCTGATTTTTGCAAGAATTTCCAAATAAATGTGATTTTCTGTGCAAAAAAAAACGTTGCAAATTTCTCGTTGACGCCAGAAATGTAAGTTTTTTAACCAAAATTTCCAAAGTTCTAAAAAGATTAAAAAAAAAAGTTTTTCATCAAATAATCCTTAGATCTTTCTTCTTAATAACACAAAGATTTGATGATAAAATGATTTTTTACTGTTTTATACTTTTTTCCTTTTGTTATGAAAAATTACATCACTTAAGGGAGACTATTATTGTTTATTATAGGAGAGTTATTTCCCTTTTATAAACTTTTCGCCATGTATGTCGCTTATATCAATGGTTTACTAAATCATTATCAAACTAATGATGAATATTAACATTTATTATGAAAATCACTTTATTTATGTTTCAGTTAGTTTTATAAATTTATTCTTTTCAAATAATAAATGCAATTAATTTTAATTATATTTCGCTATTTTTTCCTTATTTTGAAATTGGTAAGCGACCAGTAGCATGACACGAGAGGCGATTTTGTTTTGAACGAGAGATTGTTTTATTCTCGTAATCATTTTATTTTTCTGTTTGAAGATGCCTCGCTATGGACAATTGGTTATGGGACCAGCAGGCAGTGGCAAGGTAACTATATTTTATTTTAAGATAGAAATGAATGACAGTTCAAGCAGATTAATAATTAATTAAAAAACATCCATTTGATTAAAAATTAACTTAACTAACATTTATTTTTTATTCAAATTTAATTTGCCTTTCTTAGTTATCTTTTAAATGTCTAAATTTTCTCGCACAAATTTTGTTACAAAATAAATATTTAAGGAGTTTAAATTGAGTAGAAATCTAAGAAAAGATCCGATTAAGATTTTAATGTAATATTTTTGTCGTTTTGCTATCTCTTATTGTTAGTGTTACGGCAAGCATTTTGCTTTTGCACAAACTCGTTAGGTAGGTTATATTCTGGTGGGGAAATTATTAAAATAAATCCTGCAACTGGAGTGATCGATGAGGAGTAATAATAACAAGTGCGAGACAGGAGACACGAGTCGAGAACCAAAAAGTCTACGCAAAATGTTATCCCGAAACTACACAATGTTAGAGTGCATTGTGTACCGAAAATATGAAATTTTGAGCCAACAAGGTGAAATAAGGAAAAAAAATTATTTATGCACATTGTAAAAAATCAAAATCTTTCCTTTCTATTACAAATAACAGTTTCCAACACAACCTAATTCAAATTTACCTTGAAGGAAAGAAACATTCTTTTAAAAAGGAAAACGATATTTTGCTGGGATATTTGTCACGGCTTTCCCGCTTCAAAGGGTTGAGGTTAAAAAATTGCGACAAAACGCGAATAAAAACAACAATATTAGAGCAGACAAACTCTCTATTTTAGGCGCGGACGAAATAAGAAAAACACTTGTATTTTTCCAACTATTTTTATAGACACTCATTCATTACACACATCTATAAAAAAAAAGAAAAAAACATACGAGAAAGACTGTAAGTGTATGTATACAATGCTTATTCCTTATCTTATTATGTCAGATTCCAATCCATATTTGATCTGCATTTGACCCCAAACTCACAATTTTATTGAGCATTACTGTCTTTCATGTCTTCAACACCACAATACAACCAGTTAATAAATAATATTCATTTCGTTGTTTCCATGTCTAGCTGTTTCTCATTTTTACAAGTATTTTTGTTAAATGTTAAGCCTAAGGGGTTTATAATAATTTACTAAGAGTTTTAACTCCCCTACAACCCAAAAAGTTCCAAAGATAGAAAATGGAATAGTAAGTGAAACAATACTTCACTTCGAAAGAGGCCTTCCCATATGCAATTGCTGTTGTATTCGGATGAAAGGTTTATTACATTACAATAAATTAAACAATACACGGACATGGCAACAATGATAGTCTGTTTTGTTTGCATGGAAAATTTCCAAGCAACGACAAACTCCTGCATACGAGATACTGGAAGCAAAAATCGCGCTGTGGTCCATGACATCACACATGACCATGCGAGAGTGAAAACAAGAAGTGTTAAGTATGGGAAGTCGTTGGTATAAACCAATATGCATAAAACAGTTGAAACCTAACCTGAACAAAATAAACTATAAAAACTCCACAAATATACTTAAATGCCTATAATTGAAGCCACTGATTTATACCAACGGCTTCCCATACTTAACACTTCTCATTTTCACTCTCGCGTGGTCATGTATGGTGTCATGAGCCGCAGTGTGATTTTCGCTTCAAGCGTCTCGTATGCATGAGTTTGTCATTGCTTGGAAATCTTCCATGCAAACAAAACAGACTATTATTGTTGCTATGTCCATGTATTGTTTAATTTATGTAATTGTCATCTTTGATGATGGCTTATGTAAGGCAAAAGCTTAGATAGGATTAACAAACATGTATCAATATGTTGATTTTCTTTTGTCTTTCAATGATAATGTTATTAAGCTTATCAGACGATATGGAAGGAATTTGCTTAAAATAAATAGACAAAACTTGTCTATATTATTTAATGAAGCATGCATCAATATATATATATATATATATATATGTGTGTGTGTGTTTTAAAATTCTGTATTAATCTGTAGTGAACAAATTATATTGCTATTAAATAAAACCTATATTTACTAATCATAAATGGAAATGTTTACTACAATTTGGTGAACCTCAGTATTTTAAAAAGAATTTGGAATGCTTTGTGTATATATAAATAAGTTTTTGTAAATATGCACACACATGCACAACATTATCAAAATATAGATCAATAATTATATTAAATTTAAATTTTATTGCTAATTTTCTCACATTTCTTCAACAATTGTCTTTGTACAATTATAAAGCCAGAGTACTCAAACTTCAAATAAGATATTAGAATGTTTAAAATATTTAAAATTTTCAAGATTACTGGGTAGCTAAGAAATAATCTAAAAAAGCTTTTACATTGTATTTATCATGTAATTTTACTACAAGTATTTTCTCCTTACATAAACCTTGCAAATCAGGTTATTGATAGATGTCAACACCTCATAAAAACACCCACCATGTTAAAATGCTTTTTTTTAATATTTTAAATTAAAAGTAAGTAATATTTGTTTAATTCCAATTAAACTTTAAATCATCCACAGTTAGTCATCCACAAATAAAATTTCAGAAAAGTACATTTTATTTTTGAAAGATATTCTTAATAAATAGAATTTATCAATATAGCTGATTTTAGCAATTTAAAAAAAATAAATCCAATTTGAACTAGAGCAAAATATTTTGGTTATTGGAAATATTAAATTTAATCTATTAGTTTAAAATTAAAATCAAAATAAAAACTTCAAGAAAAATTTTTCCTTTTTAAAATGCATTTTAAACCTTAGGCATCACTTTTTTGGGAGGTACCTACATAATACAAAATACACTAAGCTGTATTTTCATGTCCATTTGTTATTTCTTAAACTAAAATGGGATTTTATTTAGATTTTCTTGTGTATTTTAATGTGGTTTTAATGAATCTGACCTTCTATTATTCTGGAAATTAAGTTTAGGGTGATTCAATTTATATAGTGTCTATAATTTTAAAGTACAGAAACTTAAAAAAGAACAAAACAGTTGGGTTTTTTTTTTTTCTCAATACATAGTATTACCCCAATTCCTAAATTCTGATCCTAAGTTACTGTTTTTACCATTTCACTTTAAGGAATCCAAACTCTCAAACAAAAATGACCAGTACGAATTATAGATAAAACCCTAGTCCTGCAGGAAGAGTGAACATTCTGGATTCAAACCTGAAGAGTGATTCCAGAGACTACAAATTCAAAACCACATCCAACTAGTAAACCTAGGTACCTCCACGAGATCGCTAAAAAAGAGCATAGCATGATGAAAAAAACACCACACTTGATGAAAACAAAATTTTATTGTCTAAATGTTTGTTATTATTAAGAGGAAAGATCAAAGTATTTTGGGGGTATTTTTTACATTTTTTAATCGGTCCTATCACATCTGAAATTTTCATTAAAAATCTTGTTTTGTTTTTTGTTTTTTGAGTCAGCAAAATTGGCAGATAATCAATCATTGCAACCGTTTTTTTACATTTTATAAAAAAAATGAAAATCTCACTTTGAAATTCTTTTAAAAATCAATTATCATTTTTTCAAAACTTATTTTAAGAAAATCAGATATATTTATATATATCTGATTTTTATATATTTATACTGTTTATTTAAAATATTTTGAACCAAGCTTAACTTAGCTTCTGCACCAAAAGATGTAATTTGAAAATAAAACAAAGCAGGTCATAAACTTTTGCGTCACTTGACAGGTGATGAATGACAGATTACGTGAGGATAATTCCTTCTATGGAAGGATAAAAGTGAAGTTATTTACATTTAAGTGAACAAATTATCACCTCGTTATTTTTAAGGAAAACTTTCAGCGCTCCAATTTTTTTTTTTTTTTTTCTTAGCTTTCACCTTTACGTTTACGATGCTTTATGGAAAATATATTATAAAGAAATTAAAATAAGACTGTTAAGAGTGAGATTAAATTTCATAAGAAAGGTATCTAATTAATTTATAGGTACCTTTCTTATGAAATTTTATCAGAAGTGTACGTAAAATACTATAATTTTATGTACATTTACTACATTTTACTGTGATATTTGTATTTCCATTCATTTTATTATTAATTTTGATGTTTCATTTATGGAAAAAATGCCATAACTGAGATTAAAAATAAGATCATATAAATTTCATAAGATGATACTGATACTTTTAGGTACCCTTCTCAGTTGAAATTGAAAAATCAAATAAACTTCTCCACACGTGTTTAGCAAATGTAAAGGCCTTAACAGCGGAGAACAAGGCTTAACTCAAATAACGCAACTTAATTGTATTCTGGTTGGTCTTCCATACTTTATAATTACAGCCTGATTATAAACACAAAATTACATTTCTTAATTACTGCAGGTCTTCTGATTAGTCAAAACGATACAATTTACAACGCACTAAAAAAAATCTAACTCATAAGGACACTTACGAAAGCGGATGTGGCTTTTAACAAATTTTATAATATTTTAAAAACTTAAATGTAAAAATCTATTATAATTAAAGAAATAACAAATAATTGTATTAAAAATTCATTTTTCATCAAAAATTTTTGCTTTCAGAAAACATTGCCCATATTCATAAAAGCAAATAAAAGCATTTGAAATTAAATAATATCTTCATTTTATTGAGTTTTGTATGTTACAATTCAGAGCTGATTTTCAGGTGGGGAAGTCCAATTAAAAACAAAAAAAAAACATGATTTGCATTCCTCAAAGCCTTGTGCTTTTAACTATTGTAATCACTAAAGTGGACTTGATCGAATTTCTAGAGTTTTCATAAAATTAGTTATGGCGGGGGTATAAATATAAAAAAAATATTTCTGCCATGACTTTAATTAAAAAAAAAAACATAATAATTTTGATCATCTGTGAATAGTTTCTGAAAGTTTCATTAACATCAGACAATTATTTTTATTTTTGGAATATTTTCCAAATTAATGTGTGTCATACAAAGAAAACATGCTAAAAATTGTATATGTTATTTTACTAGTTCCGGTGATACAAAGAGAAACAAGGTTTTGTAATCAAAATTCAGAATGTTCTAAAAAGAAGGAAACATTTTTTAAAATAATTAAAATATACTTTGGTCTTTCCTCTTCATAATAACATAAACATTTAGACAATAAAATTTTGTTTTCGTCAAGTTTGGCGTCTTTTTCATCATGCTATGCTCTTTTTTTAGCGATCTCATGGAGGTACCTATGTAACTCATCTTTGATGATGACTTATGTAAGGAGAAAGCTTAGATAGGATTAAAAAACATGTATCAATATGTTGATTTTCTTTTGTCTTTCAATGATAATTACAGTCTCTTTGGGCAATACTTTTAAAATGACCACTTTAATGCTTTATTTAAAAAAAACCCACAAAGAACGCTACATAATTATCTTTCAAAAAAATAATAGGTTCATGATGACTGAAAGACAGGACATTGAGTGTAATGGAAAGGAAGGTTGAAGAAAAGAAAAGAATGTAAAGGAATTGTACCATCTGTGCTTGAAAAGGCCTTCCATGCAGCCTATATAGGTTTTAATTTGACTATTAATATTTGTTACTTCTTTAAATGGAGTTTGTAAAATGGAATCTATAATTTATAAAGCAGAAGTAACAAACCACCCTCCATGATAATTAAGTTACATATTTGCTTTCCTTCTTTACTGTATACATCTACAATACACTTGCATTCCCATTCCTTTCTTTTCAACTTCCTTTTCCCTTTCCTTTCCATTAGACTCAATGTCCTGAATTTCAATCATCATGAGCCTGTTATTTTTTTTATTTTTTGAAAGATAATTATGTAGCATTCTTTGTGGTTTTTTTTTTTAATAAAGCATTAGTCATTTTAAAAGTATTGCCTGAAGAGACCATCAGGTCAAAACCATGGTCACATATTTTAATTGATCTTCTGATTTTTAAAGTGTGTGTGTATAAAATTATATATATATATATATATATATATATATATATATATATATATATATATATATATATATATATAAGGGAAGAGGTTATAGTAGTTCCAATGAGAGAAAAGTGTGTATATTAAAAAGAAGAGAGAAACCGCAAACGTTTTTGGTTGTGATGTGGATTTTTTTTTTTTTTTTTTTTTTTTAAATATATTATGCTTTATTTTCCATAATTTTGTTACATGTGTTTCCAGTCTTGCGACCTTCATCAGGCAAAGTGTGGAGATTTCTGCATATTATTAAAAATCAATTTTTTATATATATTTTTCATTAAATATAAAAGTGAACGTTGAAGTCAACACTCGATGTTCACTTTTATATTTATATTTACATACGCTCTATCTCTGATATTGAGCACTTTATCCCATAAATATAGCACACCATAAAACTATATTTCTTTTTATATATATATATATATATATATTTGTGTATTTAGGCAGCAATCCTTCTTTCAAGCACATTTCATTAAAAACGACTGACAAGGTGCTTTTATTTAGTTTTTTATATAATTTCTCGTGCGATCTAATAAAGTTTTTCTTTTCAGAGGATAAATTATATAAAAATTGTATATATACACACACACACACATATATTTATTTAATTTAAAGAAAAACAGACCACTTTAAGGCTCCATTGTAATAATTTATTTCACCAGAGACTTTTATTTTTCCCTGGATCTTCAGACATCACTTTCAAAAGGTGAAACGAAAAATGAAATTAAAATTTACACTTGATGGGCAGTATTAAGCTTATATAAGTTGACATAGAAGGTAGTGAGGGATGGTGTGAGAGACATGGTCAAGTTTAGAGAGGGGGGGGGTAAAATTTATTTTTATATTTCTTTTTATTATAATACTTAATATTGAGGAAGGAGGAGGTAAGGATCAGACATTGACCTATTTAATCAGTCAACTCAACGGAAATGATATGGGAAAGGGAGAAAAAAGAGGGAAAAAGAAAAAGGGGAAGTAAAGAGAAAAGAGATGTACTTAGGGTTTTCGAAGGAAGAAGAGAGGTGGTATAGCTTTAGCAATTTAAATAAAAACAGATTTTAACTTTTGATAGTAATTTAAATGTTTAAAAAACTCCAAAGAAATTAATTTAATGCTTGTTAGCAATTTAAATATTCAACTTCTCTACAAATAAATTAGGGATTTAATACAAGTTGAATACTATATTAATAAATAACAATAATAAAAATAAGTTTACTAATAGTAATATTTTAATATTGTGAATGACTGTTAAGGTAAAATCTTTATCAGTTTGAGTCTAATTCATGAATTTGTAGCTATTTTTAGATGGGTAATATTTCTTAATTAAAGTTTGGGTTTCAAATCAAGATGGAGTAAGATTTGAAGGTAATAGTAAAAAAATTTCTGTTTTTTTTTTTTCATACATATTTACGTAAAAATCACATATACATACGTTCATGTACATGTGCAATTACACATATAACCACATACACATGTATTGATATGCACCAGTATACACATATACAAATACCTACACATACATTTACATATCTCCACACACATTCATATTTATAACTATTTTAATTTTTTCCTTAAATTTTACAGTTAACATTAGGTGGTGAATTAAGTGTTTAAATTGCAAAAAATATATTTAATTTTAATATTTTTAACATCATGGATAATAGTTAAGGAGTAAAATATTTTAATTTAAATGTAAATGATCAATTTAAATTCAGATTATCTCCAGATAAGTAAAATTTACAATCTTACAATTGTAAATTAGAAATTA
The DNA here is from genome assembly GCA_964036315.1 of Acanthosepion esculentum. Lineage (NCBI taxonomy): Eukaryota > Metazoa > Mollusca > Cephalopoda > Sepiida > Sepiidae > Acanthosepion > Acanthosepion esculentum. The sequence goes on from OZ038478.1 coordinate 134,155,752, forward strand.
TTTAAAGACAAAGTAAGATTAAAGGGTAATAAAAAAATTTTCTGTCCTTCCATTAGAACTCTCTCTCTCTCTCTCTCTAAAAACATACACGCATCTATACCTTTATATGCATACCA
>OZ038478.1:134160867-134188367 GCA_964036315.1 Acanthosepion esculentum
ATATACGTATGTATGTATGTATATATATATATATATATATATATGAACATATACGTATGTATGTATGTATATATATATATATATATATATATGAACATATACGTATGTATGTATATATATATATATATATATATGAACATATACGTATGTATGTATGTATATATATATATATATATATATATATGAACATATACGTATGTATGTATGTATATATATATATATATATATATATGAACATATACGTATGTATGTATATATATATATATATATATATATATGAACATATACACATGTATGTATGTATATATATATATATATATATATGAACATATACACATGTATGTATATATATATATATATGAACATATACACATGTATGTATATATATATATATATGAACATATACACATGTATGTATATATATATATATATGAACATATACACATGTATGTATATATATATATATATGAACATATACACATGTATGTATATATATATATATATGAACATATACACATGTATGTATATATATATATATATATATATGAACATATACACATGTATGTATATATATATATATATATATATGAACATATACACATGTATGTATATATATATATATATATGAACATATACACATGTATGTATATATATATATATATATATGAACATATACACATGTATGTATGCATATATATATATATATATATATATGAACATGTACACATGTATGTATATATATATATATATATGAACATGTACACATGTATGTATATGTATATATATATATGAACATGTACACATGTATGTATATGTATATATATATGAACATGTACACATGTATGTATATGTATATATATATGAACATGTACACATGTATGTATATGTATATATATATGAACATGTACACATGTATGTATATGTATATATATATATGAACATGTACACATGTATGTATATGTATATATATATATATGAACATGTACACATGTATGTATATGTATATATATATATATGAACATGTACACATGTATGTATATGTATATATATATATGAACATGTACACATGTATGCATATGTATATATATATATATATATGAACATGTACACATGTATGCATATGTATATATATATATATGAACATGTACACATGTATGCATATGTATATATATATATATGAACATGTACACATGTATGCATATGTGTATATATATATGAACATGTACACATGTATGCATATGTGTATATATATATGAACATGTACACATGTATGCATATGTGTATATATATATGAACATGTACACATGTATGCATATGTGTATATATATATGAACATGTACACATGTATGCATATGTGTATATATATATGAACATGTACACATGTATGCATATGTGTATATATATATGAACATGTACACATGTATGCATATATATATATGAACATGTACACATGTATGCATATGTGTATATATATATGAACATGTACACATGTATGCATATGTGTATATATATATGAACATGTACACATGTATGCATATGTGTATATATATATGAACATGTACACATGTATGCATATGTGTATATATATATGAACATGTACACATGTATGCATATGTGTATATATATATGAACATGTACACATGTATGCATATGTGTATATATATATGAACATGTACACATGTATGCATATGTGTATATATATATGAACATGTACACATGTATGCATATGTGTATATATATATGAACATGTACACATGTATGCATATGTGTATATATATATGAACATGTACACATGTATGCATATGTGTATATATATATGAACATGTACACATGTATGCATATGTGTATATATATATGAACATGTACACATGTATGCATATGTGTATATATATATGAACATGTACACATGTATGCATATGTGTATATATATATGAACATGTACACATGTATGCATATGTGTATATATATATGAACATGTACACATGTATGCATATGTGTATATATATATGAACATGTACACATGTATGCATATGTGTATATATATATGAACATGTACACATGTATGCATATGTGTATATATATATGAACATGTACACATGTATGCATATGTGTATATATATATGAACATGTACACATGTATGCATATGTGTATATATATATGAACATGTACACATGTATGCATATGTGTATATATATATGAACATGTACACATGTATGCATATGTGTATATATATATGAACATGTACACATGTATGCATATGTGTATATATATATGAACATGTACACATGTATGCATATGTGTATATATATATGAACATGTACACATGTATGTATGTGTATATATATGTGTATATATACACGTGTATATATATATATGTGTATATATACACGTGTGTATATATATATGTGTATATATACACGTGTATATATACACGTGTATATATACACATATATATATATGTATATATACACGTATATATATACACGTGTATATATACACATATATATATATCTATATATACACATATATATATACACGTGTATATATACACGTGTATATATACACGTGTATATATACATGTGTGTATATATATATATATATATATATATGAACATATACACATGTATATACATATACCACATATCCAAGTCCATATATACATTTGCATACATACAATTATGTATCTGCACACGTGTGCAAAACATCATCTTCAAATGTGAAAATAAGCCAATATTTACCATCGTATATAGTTTGTTTTTTCAATATATATATATATATATATATATATATATATATATATATATATATATATATATATATATATATATTTCTTTTCTTTTTTTTCAATATATATATATATATATATATATATATATATATTTCTTTTCTTTTTTTTCAATATATATATATATATATATATATATATATATATTTCTTTTCTTTTTTTTCAATATATATATATATATATATATATTTTTTTCTTTTCTTTTTTTTCAATATATATATATATATATATTAATCAATTCATCCCAAGCAAAGCAACAGAGTCACTAAAACATACTGGGTGTGAAGGAGAATGAAAATCTTTAGAAGTAACTGGATAACCAATCCTAAACAGGAAACAAGGGATAAACTTCTACTCCTGTTCAAAAGATCGGGTAGGAGCATGATAATTAATGGTTGTTGCTTTTGTATGTGGTTTTCATCATAATACTGATGCTATTTTCCAGTCTACCTATTGTAGCAATATGCAACACTATTGTGAAGAACTGAGACGAACTGTCCATGTTGTAAACCTTGACCCTGCTGCTGAACACTTTGATTATTCAGTTTTAGTTGGTAAGTTACTTGTCTATATTAGAATTATTTTATAAATTCTGTATTTGAATTTTATGAAATTATAGAAATTACTTTAAGAAAATTTAATAGTGTTCATAGACCTTAAGATTAGTTAATTCAGATAATATTTTCTCTTGTAAGAATCTATATAAACATACAACCTAATTGATTAAATAGATTTCAAAATTAACTTTTTCAAACCATTTTCATTGAAATTTAGCAATTTTTATTGTTTTAGCATTATTGCAAATTGGGCAAGTTCTATATTAGGGAAAAAAATTAAATTAATTTACAGTGAAATTTGCATGAATATATTTGAATATAAATATATATCGTAGATTATCATCAATTGTACAAAGTGTAGTAAAAAGTGTTATTTTTCATTTTAATTTTTTTTTAACAGTCTAATTAACTTTTTTTCTCAGATATTCGTGAATTGATCAACATAGAAGATGTAATGGAAGATCCAGATTTGAAGTTTGGTCCCAATGGAGGTCTTGTATTTTGTATGGAGTAAGTAGAATTTTGAGAGATTCTTGCCGACTGTTAAAGATTTATCTTGAAATAAAGAGAGGATCACTTAATATCTGCCTATATTTCTGAGATGAGGTATTATCTACATTATTTACATTATTCGGACTATTGTCCTCATCTTTGTCGCCATATTTATTACAACGTTTCGGCCGTTGTACACTCCGGCCTTCTGATAAGTGACATCCATTAAACATGGCATGTGGAACTAGAACAGTCTACCCCAGTGAGCGAAATAAAGGGTTCAGTTTGACATTCCAACCACCTAAAGAAGGCCGTAGCATACAACAGCTGAAACGTAATAAATCTGGCGACAAAGATGAGGACAATAGTTCAAATAATGTAAATAAGGATCAGTTAAATAGAAAATCTACTGAATTTTGAAAAATTAAATAAAGCCTAATCTGTAATTTATTATTACAGAACTATGTAAAAAGAAACATTAGGAATTTTAGTATTGTAATCTTTAAGCTTCTGTATGTTTAAAAAAACAAAATCATTAAAAAATAAGATTGCATTCTATAATATTAATAGAAGGAGGATAATAGCAATTTTATACTAAAGTTCTTTGTTTAAAAATGATTGTAAATAAGTCATAGTGATTTATATTTGCTTCTATAACATAATAACATAGTTATATCTTTTTAAAATACTTTATATTTTCTTTCCATTTGGTTGAAAATTTAAATGTCAGAATTATTAAATACCCTGTGAAAATGAAAAATTATTTTATTTCCAATAAAATGTCTTCATATCAAATTAATATTTCTTAATCTTTTACATGTATTCAAATGGGGTACCATTTGAATACATGTAAAAAAAATGGTTATATTAAATTTGAATGAAGATGAGATTTGGTTTGTATGAAGTGATTATTGAATGATCAATTAAATCTTTTACTGTATTATCAGGATCAGTTTTGTTAGTTCACTATAGTTAAAAATATTTGTTTATGCCGGTGCTATTATGAGTGTGTGTGTGTTTTTTTTTTTCTGTTTACTAGGTACTTGGCAAAAAACATGGACTGGCTTCATGAACAACTGGATGACATTGAAGATGATTATATATTGTTTGATTGTCCTGGTGAGTGTCTATTTTGAGGAATCAAGTTATATTTTTTAACTATATATGAAAAATTGCATTGTTTGCCTGTATCAGATTTTTATCTTACAAATAAATAAATTTCTTTTTATGTCCGTCGTATTATATACCCATATCGCTCTACTGAGATTGGATGTGACACAAGGTTGTGTTTAATGTGGGGAACCCAAGTGCTTACTCTCGGGCCAAGCACAAAAATTGCCCAGCTCCCACAATCATCCATTGCACTGGCCTCAGTATCGACTAAAAATCCACCCTCTCTAGTGCAATGAGGGTGTGCAGCCTCGGGCAGCAGGTCTAGGACACTTTGGCACAGATATCTTTTTTTTTTTCATTTTTCAATATCTTTCTTTTTTTTTTTTTTCTTTTTATTATTAAACTTTTCTGGAACAAAGGACATTTAGATATATATAATTCTCCCTTGTTTAAAGAAATTTGGTTCCTTCCTATTTCACCAAATGATGTCGACATATGGAGCTTAATCTCCTAATAGAGTCAGAGGTAGGCTGCACATGAGAGGACAAAATACACAGAGACAAAACAATGTTTGACAGTTTGACTGACAAAAAAGAAGTAAGTCAAGTTCAGTTGTCCGTTAGTTCTAATTATATTAATACAACTCTTACAACATCGTTAGAGTTCAATGCTTGCACTATACTGAAATTTCTGCACATTCTAAACTTAGAGACGTCATCAAGCGTTTGCTTTCAGTGTTTCTGTGATTATCTATAACTTTAGTGCTTTTAATTATATTTTATAAAATATTTCCTAGCACTTAAATATGCAAGTATATCTCTCCTTAATTTTTTTCTTTTTCAAATTGTGTTCTGTTTCATTTCTTGCGGTACAATGAACCCACAAGCACCATGTATGAAAAATGGACAGTGTGAGAAAGGTTATCCAAAAAACTCCATTAATGAAACTAAAACTGAAGTGACATGATATCCTATCTACAGAAGATCTCCTGAAAATGGAGGAAGAACTTGTCATAGCAAGAAATAGGCAAACTTATACAATAATAGATAATAGACGGATTGTTCCTTCAAAAGCCTTTAAAGGACATTAATGTAGAACTATGCTGTTCTGTTCAAGCCACATATATATAATGAAGTATATTAATAAAGGATGCGATTCAGCTGTTTTGAGACTAGGAGATATTGAAAGAAATGAAGATGAAGTTAAATTCTTAACATGAAGATTCATTAATGCAGATGAAGCTGCTTACAGGATAGAATAGGTCATTAAAACAAAGTTTTAACCTAGCGTATTAGTATTCTAATAAATTACAATATAAAATTTTTTATTAGTCATTTACTAATCCCAGTATAATCTGACAAGGTCAATATTGTGAATTGAACTTGTACAGTAGTAATGATCTGTGAAACCAATTTGTTAATTGGGGATTTCATTGGATTCTATGCACTAAGCTCAGCAAATCTATTTGCTAGTTTAAATATATTAACTACTGAAGTTGTTAAAAGGTGATAGCATATTTAAGTAATTTAACAACTGCATTGTATTTATATATGATTATCTACTTTGTCATCATGCTATAAATGAAAGTAATTATAATATATAAATATATTTAAACGTATATTACTTTAAAAAAAAGTGTATTTATCTCCAGAGCCAGTCATAATTTAAGAAAAATTTTGAAACAGTATTTCTAGTATGAAATTGTAGCATTTTTATTGAGTTTGTTATATAGAGATGGGTGAATTGCCCATCTCTGTGTAGTGGATGTTCTGGTAACAAAAAAATGTTATTTGTTTAAAATAATGGAAACAGGATATAGAAGTGTCAGCTTGAATTTTTTTTCCCATAAATTTTTTTATTTTAATTAAGAAAGAATAATAGATCTGTGTTAAAATGTGAAAAAAATTGCTTTTATCAAGTAATTCTGTGTCTATTGCTGTTAATGAAAAATTAAGGAAACTTGCTATACTAAAAAAAAATATGAAATTCATTATATACTTATTGAACAATGTAGATTGTTTGAATTTCTTTTTCTTTTTTTAGGGCAAATTGAACTTTACACCCATATTCCAGTCATGCGTCAAATTGTGGATACACTTCGTAACTGGAACTTTAATTTGTGTGCTATATTTACTGTTGATTCACAGTTCATGATTGAGGCTTCTAAGTTTGTGAGTGGAGTTTTGTCAGCCTTGTCCACAATGATTACTCTTGAAATACCACACGTAAATGTCATGACTAAAATTGATCTTCTTAGTAAGAAAGCAAAAAAAGAATTAGACAGGTAACATTTACCTTTTTAAATTATAAACCTGTATCATTTAAATATATTTATTTGAAATCATATTTATACACATGCACACACTTGTACATTCAATAACTCTTATGCATATAAAATAAATAAATATAAATATATATATATATATATATATATATATATAAATATATATATATATATATATATATATATATATATATAAATATATATATATATATATATATATATATATATATATATATATATATACACACACAGGGGTTGGACAAAATAATTCAAACACTTGTTAAATTCAAAGAAAATTTATTTAATATGGAGTTGGTCCTCCTTTAGCCTCATATACAGGTTTAATACATCTAGGAATGGAATCATACAGCTTCCTGACTTCATCCAGGGGAATTTTTAGCCATTCTTCCATTAACACCTGCTCCGGCACTTTAAGACACGGCGGTGGAGGATAACAGCTCCTAACTTGTCACTCCAAAATGCACCACAAATGTTCAATAATATTGATATCTGGAGATTGGGGAGGCCACTCCATGTGTTCTAGCTCACTTTCATGCTTGTCATACCAATTCTTAATATAATAAGTCTTTCAAACATAAGAACACATTTTGCACCTGTTCCATTTATTTTGTCCAACCCCTGTACACACTTATATACAAAAAACTTGGTAATCTGTCCCAAGGAGGATGAAATCCTGAGAGCTCAATGTAAATTCAGAGCTAATAATTTAAAGAAAAACAGACCACTTTAAGGCTCCATGTAATAATTTATTTCACCATAGCCCTTTTAAAGGACGCTGGATCATCAGACTCCACTTCCAAAAGAGGAAACGAAAAATGAAAGTTTACACTTTTGACGGGTAGTATTAAATTTATGTAATTTAACAGAGAGGGTAGTGAGGAGTGGTGTGAAAGATGTGATCGAGTTTAGAGAGGGTTTATTTTAATATTCCTATCTATCATACTTAGTATTAGGGGAGGAGGGACCAGACATTGACCTATTTAATTGGTTAACTTAACAGAAATGATATATTGAAAGGGAAGGAGAAGAGAGAAAAAAGAAAGAAGGGGGCAGTAAAGAGAGGGAAAGCTGCAATTAGGTTTTATGAAAGAAGAGGAGAGGTGGTAATTTTTAGCAATTTATGTATAAAAAAAAACAGATTTTAATGTTTGATAGTAATTTAAATGTTTAAAAAATCCACAAAGAAATTAATTTGATGTTTGCTAGCAATTTAAATATTTAACTCTTTTACAAATAATTTAGGGATTTAATATGAGTTAAATAGTATATAAAAACACATTCATAGAAAGTACATTAAAAAAAATTTATTTAAAATATAACAGTTTACTGATAGTAATCTTTTAATATTGTAAATGATTTTTAAGGTAACATCTTTATCAGTTTGAATCTAATTCATGAATGTAATTTGTGACTATTTTTAGATGGGTAATCTTTTTTACTTAAAGTTTAGGTCTTAAATTAAGATGGAGTAATATTTGAAGGCAATATTAAAGATTTTGTTTTATCATATATATATATATATATATATATATATATATATATATATATATATATATATATATATACCACACATACACTTATGTAAATCTCACATATACATACGTTCATTTACATGTGCAATTACACACAGGCACATACATGTGTATCGATATATACAGGTACCTATGTATATTCATATATCAATACTTACACATATATTTTCAAATATTTACATATATTTATATCTATTTAAATTTTTCCTTAAATTTCACAGTTAATGTTTAACGTTAGGTGATGACTTAAGTGATTAAATATCAAAACAAATATTTCTAATTTTAATATTTTACTATCAATATTGATAGTTAAAGAGTAACATATTTAAATTAAATTATAAATTTAAAATGAAATTGCCTCCAGATGATAAAAAAATAAAAATTTCAATCATAGAATGTAGCGAGGGATGATATGAGAGACATGGTCGAGTTTAGAGAGGGAAGGGAGAGTTTTAAAATTTATTTTTATATTTCTTTTTATTATAATACTTAAAAGCTGAGGAAGTAGGGGGTAAGAATCAGACATTGACCTATTTAATTGGTCAACTCAACGGAAACGATACGGGGGGAAGAAAAAGGGGGAAGTAAAGAGAAAAGAGATGTACTTAGGGTTTTCGGAGGAAGAAGAGAGGTGGTATAGCTTTAGCAATTTAGATAAAAACAGATTTTAACGTTTGATAGTAATTTAAATGTTTAAAAAAACTCCACAAAGAAATTAATTTAATGCTTGTTAACAATTTAAATATTCAACTTCTCTACAAATAAATTAGGGATTTAATTTAAGTTGAATACTATATTACTAAACAACAATAATAAAAATAAGTTTACTAATAGTAATATTTTAATATTGTGAATGAGTGTTAAGGTAAAATCTTTATCAGTTTGAGTCCAATTCATAAATTTAATTTGTAACTATTTTTAGATGGGTAATATTTCTTAATTAAAGTTTAGGTTCCAAATCAAGATGGAGTAAGATTTGAAGGTAATAGTAAAAAAATTTCTGTTTTTTTTTTTTTTTTTTTTTTTTTCATACATATACCACATACATATTTATGTAAAAATCACATATACATATGTTCATGTACATGTGCAATTACACATATAACCACATACACATATACTGATATACACCGGTATATATGCATATACATATACAAATACCTACACATACATTTACATATCTCCACACACATTCATATTTGTACCTATTTTAATTTTTTTCCATAAATTTTACAGTTAACGTTAGGTGGTGAATTAAGTGTTTAAATTTTTAAAAATACATTTAATTTTAATATTTTTAACATCATGGCTAATAGTTAAGGAGTAACATATTTTAATTTAAATCTAAATGATCAATTTAAATTGAGATTATCTCCAGATAAGTAAAATTTCCAATCTTACAATTCTAATTAGAAATTATTTAAAGAGAAAGTAAGATTAAACAGTAATAAAAAAATTTCTGTCCTTCCATAAGAACTCTCTCTCTCTAGATATATAAAAACATACACCCATCTATATCTATATCTATATATGTATACCACTATATCCTACACATATATTCACACATATCACATATGAATTCATGAATACTTATATATACATACACAAACACATATGCAACCCCATATACATGAATCGATATATATACCTACCTAAAATTACGAATATACATATACATATTTACACTCGCGCCCACAATATGTCTAATGTAAAATAGCATGTCCAAGCTTCATTTTAGAAATAATGTTTTAAAGCAAGCTAACATTTAGAGAACACATTTTGGTGTTTTATAAAAAAAATTCTCTTTACATTGTAAAGTTATTTCCCTTGTTGTTGAATATTGTTTTCATACAAAGTACACAGAAAATATAGTCAATGCAACAACAAATCACTGAACAATAGACAATAAACACATGAAAAATGCTATGATATAACACAAAATACACATTTTATTGGAAGGATTTCATGATAAACTCTTAATAATTTTCCCTTATAAGAAGTTTGAATTTATAAAGTGCATACAACTCAGCCTTTCAGTTGACTTTGTATTTAAGGCTTACATGAATTACCTGAATAAAATGAAGTTTTCCAGAAACTGAAATGAACTTTTCTTTCTCAATATATTCTCAGTTTGATTTTTTCCTCTTCATATTTACCTGAAGACTAATTTTTTAATCATATTATTTACAAAATATTTTTCTAATTTATACAGAAAATAAATTTTCAAGTCTTTCGGTGTTTAATGCCAACTTGTTTATAATATTTTAGTTTCTAGCATCCTTATTTAATCCAAATTAAATATGAAGAATATCCAAGTTTCATAATGAAAAGTTCCCAACCTAGCCAAAAAAAAAAAAGGAATCCAAAGAAAATTCTCATGTTTGGTTAGATTTTGGGAAGTGGATCTAGTTGAAGACTTTTCAAACTATTTTATCACTTGTTTAGAACTATTTCCCTATCATTTTCAACTTTTATTTTGTGCAATTTTGTTTTATATTTGTCTTCTGAACCTGATTGCTAATGTTTTGTCACTTTAAAAGATGAAAATTTTCATGTCATAATCAAATATTTTGCCTATTGTGTGTTGAATTTCTCATTGTTATTATACATAATAAACAACTCAGTTCTCTTTTGTTTTTAAAAGACATCTTTGATTCCTTTATGTGTAGATACTTGGAACCAAATATGTCAACATTACTAGCTGATGAGTTCAACGATATGAAACATGGATCCAAATTTCATAAGTTGAATGCATTAATGGCTCAAATGGTGAGTTGAAACAAGAATTTCCAATTTGATGTAAATTTAATGTCTTGTACATTAAAATATGTTAAAGCTTTTTATCTATTTAAAATTAGTTTTTTTTTTTTTTTTTTTTTGTTTCCATCCATATAAAAAGCAGAAAAAGCAGTTTTTGTGATCTGTAATAAATGTAACCAACTTAACTAAATAGGTTAACTGGCTATATTTTTATATGACATGTGTTTAATCACTACTATATCATCTGGTATTTCCTATTTAGCCTGAGAGATTTAATGATTATATCAAAACTTAATTAATAGCAGGTAATCTTGTCAGTATTCTGTAAATTAAATTCATTTGGCTTCCAGGTAACAAAAAATTGTTGATTGAGTATTAATGATTTTGCTTCTTTTCATATGTATTGACAATGGTAGAAGCAGCTACTGAAACACTTTATGTTTGAGCATTTTCTGTTTACAGGTTGATGATTATGGTCTAGTTACATTTATGCCCTTAGACATCAGTGAAGACGATAATGATAGCCTCAATGACATTTTACTCCAAGTGGATATGGCTATTCAGTATGGAGAGGACCTTGAGCCAAAAGAACCCAGGGTAAGCATCAATTATCAAAAAATCTTTGTCTTGGAATTATGATGAAAAATTATGATCAAAATATTCAACTATTAAAAAAATATAATGTTTATTAAGCTTTTTATTATCCTTTGGTTACCTGTATAGTAAGTCTATGGTCAATCTGATTGCCTATCATTATTATCTATAAAGATATTTTTCTTTACTTGCCCATAGATATATAAAAAGAGACACAATAATAGTCTTGTCTAAAATAAATTTATTAACACAAAAAGATGAAAATGATTGCTAAATTAACTGCACAATAAACTGCATGTATTCCAATCAGTATCATTTCTACATTTTTGTTAACATATAAATGTAATTTTCCCACTGTCATAAAATATAGCTGCAACCATAATGTAAATGTCTTCAAGCATTTAAAATACAATAGAATTTCAAAGTATTTTAAAAATGTTTAAGATCTTTATATCATTAAAAAAATTATTTTAGACCTGTACAAATCAAAGAAACATTTAGATATTTTCTGAAACTATGTAAAAGATTAACACAACAATAAAACAAATTTTGTTAGTTTTATAAGTTTAAAACAATTTATTTATTCTGTACATTATAAAGATAACATCTAAACAATGTAACTACCAAAATTACAGCAGTTATTTTGTAAGCATAAGCATACTTGAGTTGATTTGGGAGATTATATAAATAGGTGCTGAAAATCTGATCAAGAAACTTTTTCTCACTATAAAATATTTACTGTTTGGTCATCTGATCATATTTTAAGAAATGGTGTGAACTGAAAACTTTTCAGCACATCCTTTTAAATATATTTTATATAATGTTTACCAGATAATGATCACAAGCTGAAATACTTTTGTTGCCTTTTGGATACCAAGCAGTATTTGATAATGCAATTAAATTCTATTGGTCATGTTTTAATCCAATAAGTACCATCACACAAGAGTCTGTGAAATTTTAAAACTTCTTTTTAGGTACTTGACTTTTTACACCCCCTATTTAGATTCAATAACATTGCTCATTTACAAACTGTAGTCAGTTACAATTGTTTTTGTTATAATTTAAGGTTATGTCTATTCCTCTTAGGTTAAGCTGAAGTAATATTTTCACTTACCTTGTATGAAAGTTGTTTCATCATGTAGTAGCCAGTCAAACTATATAGTGGTTAAATACTCTGTTATCTTCATATGCATAACTTTAAATTTAATATTTCGGTCTATATCTTCTTTGTGCTATATTTTTCTTGTTATTATTTTCTCAATTTTTAACCTTTTCAGGATATACCAGATGACAATGATGAAGGGTTTGGTTGATGTCAACAATATCATTGTTAGAGAAACCAACTTTTTAATTTTTTTTTATTTGCATTATACTTCTTGTGAATAGTTGGAACTTTCCCCAGTGTCTTTCACTTTGGTGGTTTTCTGGTAAAACACAGTAAATAAAAGTTGACCTGAACCTTTTATTGTGTTGCTTTGTTTGTAATATTTGCACCTTCTGGCAGTCATCTGATTATTTCAGCACCATGTGCATACATACACACACTTGAATGGGAAATAAATTGCAACACCTAAAATGATGATGCCATTTTCAATCTGAGTACAATATGTGCATACTAAGGGATATTAAGGGATTCTGATAAAATAGTCTTCAGCCACCTGTGTCTGAGTTTTAGATCATGATACCTGTTGTAATAAAGCTTAGAAAAGAGTTCATTGCAAACAGCTATCATGTGCCAAAGATAAACATACTTTTTGTTCAATTAAAACTGTTTTGAAAATAGTTCATATTGTGAGCCTTCAAGAGGCTGGATGAGCATTTCAGAGAATTATGGTGAATATGACTCATCAGTGACCCTTTGATGTTAGCAACAGTGATAAAGTGAATATTCCTTCATCTACAGACCAAATTCTGGATGGCTACATAGTACAGATACTCATTAAGATCAACACATTGTAAGGACAACAGCAGCAGACTGCATGGTGTCCACAGAATAGATAATAGTAAATGTGACTTCAGAAGTGTCAACACATTTGGAAATCATTTACTTGCAACATGCCTACAGGCATGAATGCCTCTTGCAAAACTTACACATACCGCACAGTCATGCATGTCTCCAGTATTGTATCAAGAAAGACACTTTGACAATCAAATGACACACTATAGGATTTGTGCAAGTGATAGTTTGCATGTGCAATGTCGATCTGGGAAGTGATACACAGGCCATCATGGTTTCGGATGCCAAAAGTTACAATTCAATTGTTTTTGTGGCAGGAACACTAAATAAGAATTATTTTGCAAACACCTAATATTTTTCAATATAAGTTATCTTTGCTATAGCTTGCTTTTCAAATAAGTCAATTTTCAGTCATAATTTTTTTCCTGTGCATTATTCTACTGATATAGTTTTAAAAAATATATTTCAGTTAAGTCTAATATAACACTATAATGAAATTTAATTTAAGCTGTATTTTCTTTGGTTTCTTTAGAGGTAGTTTTGCACAGTATTGGAAATTGCTACAAAACCCAACATTAACCTGAAAGCTTAAGTCGTGTTCTTAAATAGCCTCCTTAGTAAAAGTTAATTGTTGATGACATCAGTAGCCTTGATTGGAAGTGAAGATGAACTGGCTAACCTGGTGAGGTGTCTGGATGAAACTGCATCCAGATATGCCATGGAAATGAAGGCTAAGAAAACAAAGCTGATGAGAAATAGTGGTCAGGAAAAGTGAAAACAGTTCAAATACCTTGGTGAAATCATTAGCCAAGATCGATTCAAGCCAGAAGTCAATGCAAAAATTGCATTAACAACTGCCACAATGGCATGCTTGAAACTGATCTGGAAGGACAAAAAAAAACACCCAAAATTAAACTGAGATTGTTGCATGTCCTCATCTTGTCAGTTCTTCTGTATGCATTTGAGACATAGACTCTAACAGCAGGACTCCAAAGGCAGATCCAAGCTACAGAGATGCAATACTCCAATGTCTACTTGGTATTTGCTGCACCGACTGCATCATGTATGAAGAGGTGCCCAGAAAAATGAATCACCAGATAAATGGCTATAAAGATATGTTGACCGCCATAAAGAAGATGTTCATGTGGCATAGCCACATAACCAGATCACAAGGCCTTTAAGACCATCCTATAAGGAATGATACAAGGACAAAGGAGAAGAGTGTGCCAAAAAAAAAGATGGTTGGATAACATCATCAAATGGACTGACAAAGGTTTTGCCAGACCCAGATGCTAGCCGATGACTGGATCAAGTGGAGGCTTCTTGTTGAGCAAGCAACCATGCAGCACTCTTATGACCCTGGTGAGTTATGGGACAAGAAGAATCAAGTAGCAATGTAACCATAACTGTCAGTTTCATGCTTAGGTGATCATCAGGTACATAGAAAAAAAATCCAGGTTGCATTTTAAGACATAAATATGGAAGATTCTATGATCATTTAGTCAGGCAGAGCAGGTAGCAGAACAGGCACTTCTTCTCATAACTCCACTTGATAAGTAATTCTGATATTTTTATTTTATAGTCTGTTCTGTTGGAGGAATTACTTAAAAAGTTACCATTTTATTTCCAGAGTATTCATGTTTTTGTTTTTCAACTCCTATAAATACATGGTGTTGTATGATTGGCATACTACCTTCTAATCTAAATAAATGGCAAATTCTGTCTGTTCATCTGATTGGAATCCCTCTAACTCAGGCCACACTTGCTGTACATAGACATTTATATTTTTTTGGAATCGAGATGATCCCAGGATTAAAAATCTGTTCTTCATCTGGTGCTTGAACATCCATCATTGGGATTTGTGTCTGGATGAGGAGGGAACAGTTAAAAATTCAAATTTTAAAATAACTGAAAAAATTGGTGATTTTAAAAAAATTTAATTTGTATTTAGTTTAAAGTAACACAAAAACTTTGTGAATTTAAAATTTTTTATTTTAAATTCAGTTTAAAATATCTCCAAAACTTTGTGAATTGAGGAAATCAATTTTATTTCTTCAAAATGCCAAGGAATTAGAGTGAGAGGGTTTGTGACATGAAGTTTTAAAGTTCTGCAGAGTTTGTGATTTGATGAACTCAACTCAATTGAAGTCCCACAGACTTTGTAATTTGAAGAAATCAACTTTCTGCCTGAATTGGAATTTCAGATCAAATCTGCCTATTGGCCCAAATTGGTCTTTTGGCCAGAACTGAATTTATCGTCTAAATCAGAATTAAAGTAAGATTTGCAGTTTTATAAGTTCTTCGAAATTATTATTGCTGTTTTCTAAGCTGGGCCAAAGTTCACAAAGAGTACAGCTTTTAAGCTAATATCAAATAAATTTTGCGGTTGTATTATTTTTGTTTCCATGACCCATCAGATTATAATAATACAACATACCTGGTTTACTTCTAGTCTTTACTGTTGCCTGATAGACTATATTGGTATTTAAACATTTTTCCCCAAGAGGTAGCTATCTCTATTTCTGTAGTTACAAGAATGGACTGGATTTATATCACATGCACACAGTGCCTTCATGTTATGTTTTTATTAGTTGGATTATGTTTTCTATCCAATAATAGTTCATTTTAATGATGATTCTATTGAATATCTTATGAAATTTATTAGTAGCAGGAAAATGTTTATCAATAAACTTTAAACAAACTTAATTCCCACTTTCATCTTCACAGATTTGATGTATGTTGGTGGGGAGGGGTGAACTAAATGATCCTTCTTTTATTGTTTTTTTTCTGGTTGTACTGATCTTGAAATCTAAATTAGCAGTCATATCTGATTTTCCTTAATGCTACACATCAAAAACATATCTATTAATAAATTTTTTTTTTTTTTTAACTAAGAGTTTGTTTTTGTTTTCCATGTTGACAATATTGTTAAATTTCTCAGAATAATTCTGAAAGTAAGACAAATTGGATAAAAAAGATGCATCGGCAAGAACTATTTTCCAATTGTCTTTTTTATCCAATTTGTCTTATTTTCAGAATTATTCTGAGAAATTTAACAATATTGTCAACATGGAAAACAAAAACAAACTTAGTAAAAAAGAAGTTGCCAATATTCAGAGACTTATACACGGGTGCCTTTTTTTTAATTTTTTAATTTGATATAACTACACAACATTTCATTTTTATTTATCATCACTTGCCTTGATAAAGTCAAATGACAGAACACATCAGCAAGGACTAAGAACTATTCACCAATAGTCTTTTTTATCTAATTTGCCTTATCTTCAGAATTATTCTGAGAAATTTATTTATTTATTTATATATATATATATATAGATAGATAGATAGATAATATTAGTGGTAAATATACACATACATATGCAATCATATATTTAAAATATAAATATATATACATACATACATACATACATGTATAAAAAATAATTCCAAGAGGATAGAATCCAGGTAGAACTCAATGTCTAGGACAGAGTAAGGATATAACAAAAAGACTTAAACACTAATATTCCATGGTCATAATTTATTCTATTGGAATCCTAAATACAATTTTTTTTTTTATTATTCCCGGAGATGTTTTTTCTATTTTTTTTTTTCTGTTTTCTTTTTGAATTTGTAGGTCTGATGAATTGGATCGTATTTACGATTCCAATGGAATAAATTATGACCATGAAATATTAGTATTTAAGTCTTTTTGTTATATATATATATATATATATATATATATGCACAGTACTTATATTTACTGGGTACACATGTTTGAATCAACATCCCTGTTTTTAAACAGTAAACATGTTGCAAGCTTCTGATTTCACAAGGATTATTAATCTATTTTCCATCTTTTTTTTTTAGTACATCCTGTGCCAGAATCAATTAAAATTAATAAAGCTCTATATTTAAACCTCTGTTATGTAAAGATTGATTCTTGATTAAATTAATCTGATAAGAGACAATAGTAGTCCACTGATATCATAAAGAATGATACAAATATAAGTGGATGAATGTTCTGCTAGAATTAGAGGTTGTGGGTTAGTAGTGATCAAAATTTAATGGCCTTATACTACATTTCAAAATACTTCAAAGAATTATTCAGATAAGTATTTTTACTTTGTTTTGGTTTTTGTATTTCAGCAAATATATTCTCTTTCTTCAGATGAATGTCACATTCAGTCATCATTGAACGGAATACAATACTTTATTCATAATTTATTTTGTTAACTTACACGTGTAACACAACCACTTCCTGACTTCGCTTTCTGGGGCTTTGGCCTGAGCATCTCACTCCCAACCCACATTGTGTTTGTTTTTGATTGCTTTTTTTTTTCTTAATATCTGGTTATTTAAAGCCAGAACATATTTTTAGATTTATAAGAATTTTTTGGAGATAAAAATGATTTACTGATACAAGTCCAACTAATTAACCTATAGCTGGGGAGAAAGGCAGATTGATACTTTTCTCAAGGTTATTTGTATGCAAATTAATATAATGAACCTGACTAAATTGCTTTCCAATTCCAAACCATTATCCATTACACCAGTTGCACATCTAAGCTTACAGCAACTGGTGTTCACAAGTGGTGGTTTTTTATTTGAGGAAGTCTCAGACAGGCATTTGACTCATGTTTGTCCTAGCAATAACAGAGTTTATTTGTTGAGGGTTACAGCTATCAGATTAACCCTTCCCAATTCCTTGGTGCTGTGGTCTTAACTACCTAACTACAGCCAGTTTATGAGTTAGCAACATTATTCATAAAATATTACAACAATAACAGCAATGCCCTGGACTGGTTGTCAATTTAAACAGGGAGTTTTTGTCTCAAACCTGCAAAGTTGATTTTCAACTATTTTACAGGCTAGGGAAATTTCTTCAGTTGAACAAATTTTTCTTGGCATTATCTTGTAAGAAGTGATGAAGTAGATGGTGGTATCAACTACTTGACTCTGCATATCTGTGGAAGACCACCTCATTTGATCTGCAGTTGTTCCTGTTGATGATTGCCCACTACTGCAAGTGAGTCCCTGTATTTATGGTGAATAAGTTTCTTTCAAGTATTAGTTTGCAAGTTGACTTTACAGAATATAAACTTCTATATTTTACAGCCAATAAGTGAAGCACAAATAAGATATGCCCACAAATTAATCTTACTACATTCAGTAGATATGAAAAACATTTTTACAATTCTGTACAAACAAAATTCCAAATTAAATAAGTGGTTTCTGGAACCTGATTGGATATGACAAGTCATGTGATGTGCTTTCTATGATGTCTCCATCTTTGAATTCCAAGTTGGTCAGGTTACTGAGTACATTCCCATGCAAAACTCAGATAGGATTTGTGAGCTGAGCACCAGCTTACCATAAGCCATAAAAACAACTCTACATTAACAGTGAAAGACAACCAGTGATGAACAGTCAGCAAAAGAAACAGTGAATGACCCAATCTGCAAAAGACAGCAAACCAGGCCAGACCATGCTTCAATCAACAGCTTAGACACATATTAGCATGATAATACATCAGTCAGTGATGATTTTTCTACATACAAAGCCATGACTAAAGTAAGTCCTATATCCCTCTTTTTGTTCACTGTGTTTTAAAATGACTGCTATTGCAAGCAATCAGTCAGCAGTCACACACATTTCATTATCATGTGCTTCACACACATGCACGCATACTTATTGGTGTACCATACCACTTGATTTCCTCACTTGTAACAAAAATGCTTCAAAACTTTGCAAACTCACTTGCGACTCATTTCAAACAATCAAATTATTGGTCTCTTTGTGGCCACAACAAAGAACACTGATTTTTAATTATTTTTTTTTTAAGCAAATCATCCCAAGCAAGGCAGGAGTGCTACTAGTATGCAAGGGATTACAGAGAGTAAGAGTAAAGAGGAGTATTTGGGAAAAGAATAAAGAAAAGGGCAGGGATCAAGGTCATGGCATCAGATGTCAATTGACATTACAACTGAATATTTGAAGATTATAGCTATCAGGGAAGCAAGTGATAGGAAGGGAGTTCCACTGATGGGAGGTGTGAGATAAGAAGCTGTTGGAGTAGGAGAGATGGCTACATTTAGTCGTTTCAACAGTGAAAGGGTGAGACCAAAATGCCAACCTAGTAGCACATCTAAATTCATGCAATTTGGGAACCAGTGAAAGTAGATCATCAGAGCAGTTGCCATGAAAGTACTTGTAGAAAAGACCATAGGAAACCACAGCAACTGCAGACAGGGTGCCAGATCAGGACCAACCACATTACATATCTGTCTATGATCTTGAGATGAACAGCAGGAATGCCAGACCATATATAACAGCAGTATTCCATGCAAGGACGAATGGTCAATTTGTAGATTTGAAGGATGGACTCTAGCGAGAACTTTCTGGCGTGACACAAAGAACTAACTTTTATTGCGGTAGATGAAGCTATAGATTCAATGTAGGTGTTCCACTTCAGGTCAGTGGTCAGCATGAGACCAAGCAGTTGCAGAGAGGCGTTCTCGTGGAGTTGGGCATCAGCCATCCTGATGAGAGGCAGGGAGGGCTCTCTTTAGTGTGTAACCAAGAGCAGTTTTGTTTTAGAGACTTTAAAGTTTACAAGAGCCATTTCCTGCCCCAGTCAGCCACAGATTAGAGGTCTTTCTTGAGGTCTACGGCCAGGTTAGTTTTTTCAATGATGCCAGATTTACTATTAAGGCAGGAGAAAATAGTAGTGTTGTCAGCATAGATGTCAACTTGGGAGTTGATGACATCAGGAAGATTGTTGATGAAGATCAGAAACAGTGTAAAACCCAGGATAGAGCCTTGGGGAACACCGGCATTCATGTGAAAGGAACTGGAAGAGAACCCGTTTAGGATGACCTTCATTTCACAGTTTGACAGGAATTACACATGTGTCATGTCACACAGCTCTGTCCAAGAGGATAGAGCTGTGTGACATGACAGGAGTCAGGCAATGGAGGTAAAACAGGGATTGAGAAGGGAAGTCTTACCATCAGGGTTACTGGGGAAACACGTAGGAAAGTCAACCACTTGTGTAAGGGATTGAGTGATTGAAAAGTTATGGGTTTGTATGTCAGCGAGGTCAGTTACAGAGTGTTTAAGCCACATGGTAATATGTAAATACATGTATCTGACTGTATAAATGTTACTGTCATATTTAGCTTGGTCTTTTTCCTTTTCTGCAAAGATCATTTCTTTGTGCTGTATAAAAAATTGTGTTGTATTTGTGGACACAATACTCAGGTTTTATTTTTCCTTGTAAAATCTGGGTAGACTGACCCCACAACTTGCATATCTGCATAGCAACAGTCATCAGAGTAAGTGGTTTGGTAACATCACCTTCTTGTCACATACAGGCAGGGTCAGCTGAATTCTTGATCCTAATAGACAATCGAGCAGAATAATGGATAGTATTAAAAAAAAAATTTTTAATTCCATTACTGAAATTTGGCCATGAACCATTCTCATTTTTCATTTTTTTTAGCAGGATTGAGTGGGTGCTCCTTGTTTCATTCAATCAATCCTACTAGTTAAAACTTTATTAAGTCATGAATTAAAACCAAGACAATTCTGAGTACTAATTCAATTTATTGCAGTCACAGGCTTTTTGTTTCTTCAAAAGCCCACTAGAAAAACCAGACCTCAGAGTACTTCCAGTATGCTAATAAAATCCAAATTACCTAACCTCGTTATTTCAGCTTTTCACATCAATTTCTTAATTTAATTCCCATTACAATCAGCATGTGGTATACATTCACTCACTTGTAAAATTCACATCAGTAACTTTGTTATGCACTGCCACTTGAATTAAAACAGGTGGTGACAAATTGTTTGTCAAATGTCCATTAGTGATTCTGTCTAAAGGTTATTGGATGTGACATGCACAACAGTAAAAATGGTGACATTTGTCTGAACAATACACAGGCTAATGACTATATTTGATCTCAAAACTTCAAGCAATACTTGTCATAAAATTCTTCTGAAGTACTATCTTTTAATTAGACAATGTTACTTATTACAATAAATGTCATATTTATTGGATACCTGGGTTTCAATAGACATCCCTGTTTTTCTTAAAAAAAGTGTAACTGACATCTACTAGTCTGAGCAATTGGAAGTCATAATAAAGAAAATGTGCCTTTCATTTATAGGAATAAAGCTGGATTAAAAATCTATTAGTCAATATGTAATATGAAGAAAGCCAGACAAGAAGAAATGGGGTGTTTTTGGTATGTTATTCAGCCAAGTAGAAATTTTATTTCAATAAAATAATAAAATCATTGATGGTAATATTAATGTCAAAATGAATAAACAGGAATTTGGAATACTTTGGATGCTTGTATTAGCTACGTAAAACACCTTAAAAATCAGCATTCAGTATTTTGACTTAATTCAGGATTTGAGCACTAACAGCTGAAGAAAAACAGATACTACTTTAGAGTAAAATAATATATATATATATATATATATATATATATATATATTTGGAAATGAAAGTATGCACACATGGATGCGGACACAATTGTATATATACAAATATGTCATGTAGAAAGGATTGCATGTGGTCTGTGTATGTAGATATGTGTATATATAAGTATTTGTGAGTTCGTATATGTAATATGTGTGAATATATGTAAAATATAGTAATATAAATACGTATGCAGGTGTAGGTATTTATGGGTATAGATCTTTGTTTATATATATATATATATATATATATATATATATATATATAATTTAAATAAAAATAAAAACAGACCCGTTTAAGGTTCCATATAATAAATTATTTCACAACAGCCCTCCTTGGGTCTACCCATATGGATTACCTAGTTTTTCGTAAACTATATATATATATATATATATCCGATGCGGTGGGAACGAAAGTAATATATAAAATATATAAATTCTAACGTTCGCAGCATTCATTCAAAAAAGAGCTCGATACATGTAGTAGAAATTTAAATAGATATAAATATAAATATGTGTAAAGATTTGAAAATATATGTGTAAATATTGATATGAATATACATAGGTACCTGTGTATATTGATATGTTGGGATTGCTATGAATTGAGTGTGTAATCAGAAGGTTTTTTGTTTTAAGATGATGAGTTTGAAAGCATGTTCTTCATATCAATCACAACAATATAAAGCATAGACATACAAGTTGAATAAATCTCAAGGCAAAATTGAACAAGAAACAACGATAGTCGTGAATTCAATTTGAAAATATCGAACATTTATATACAATTAATACAATTGGAAAAAGCTTGTGTTTTGGTTATATGAAAGTTGATGAAGTGTGAATTAAGTATGTTCAGCAATGTTCAATTGTTGAAGAAATGTTCAAATAGGATAAGAAAGGAAAATTTATCAAAAAGGTAATTTAGGTAGTAAATATGAGAGATTAAAGTAGGATTTGTTTTTTTATTCTTCCAGAGTTGTTTACCTTGGACTGTCTTTTGTTTGTCTTTTGTTGAAATTACAATTTCTATTTAGTAGTGCAAGTGAACACTTTTTAAGAAAGTTGTAATGGACTTAGAGAATGATATTGGTGGTTGAGTCAGCAGTTGATGCATGAAAAGTTTCTTAAGTCAAAATAGTGACATGCGTGACATCTCTCTGAAGCTGAGTTACTGACTGGTGAATTGGACTGAAATTTGTCCTTTTATTTGTTTTGGGAAGTCAAAGTAGGCTCCAGCAAGCTTGGCGTGAAAAATAGATTTTCGACAACCGATACACATTTTAGTGTCGTCTCGACCAAAAAAAAGTCGAGTTTCGCAATGTGAGGTGTTGATTGGTTAAAACTGATTCTAATGGAAGAGTGTATTTTTTACGGAGATGAGTAGAAAATATGGACAATTCTATAGATACATGTGTATGTGCCTATGTGTGTAATTGCACATGTAAATGAACGTATGTATATGTGAGATTTACATAAGTGTATGTGTGGTCTATATATATATGATAAAACAAAATCTTTAATATT
Source organism: Acanthosepion esculentum (assembly GCA_964036315.1). NCBI lineage: Eukaryota > Metazoa > Mollusca > Cephalopoda > Sepiida > Sepiidae > Acanthosepion > Acanthosepion esculentum. Next base: position 134,184,969 of record OZ038478.1, read on the forward strand.
GCCTTCAAATATTACTCCATCTTAATTTAAAACCTAAACTTTAAGTAAAAAAGATTACCCATCTAAAAATAGTCACAAATTACATTCATGAATTAGATTCAAACTGATAGAGATGTTACCTTAACAATCATTTACAATATTAAAAGATTACTATCAGTAAACTGTTATATTTTAAATAAATTTTTTTTAATGTACTTTCTATGAATGTGTTTTTAAATATACTATTTAACTCATATTAAATCCCTAAATTAATTGTAAAAGAGTTAAATATTTAAATTGCTAGCAAACATCAAATTAATTTCTTCAGTGATTTTTTAAACATTTAAATTACTATCAAACATTAAAATCTGTTTTTTTGCATAAATTGCTAAAAATTACCACCCCTCCTCTCCCTTTGTAAAGCCTAATTACAGCTTTCCCTCTCTTTACTTCCCCCTTCTTTCTTTCTTTTTTCTCTCTTCTCCTTCCCTTTCAATATATCATTTCCGTTAAGTTAACCAATTAAATAGGTCAATGTCTGGTTCCTCCTCCCCTAATACTAAGTATGATAGATAGGAATATTAAAATAAACTCAATCATGTCTATCACACCACTCCTCACTACTCTCTCTGTTAAATTACATAAACTTAATACCACCCATCAAAAGTGTAAATGTTCATTTCATTTTTCGTTTCACCTTTTGGAAGTGAAGCCTGATGATCCAGCATCGTTTAAAAGGGCTATGGTGAAATAAATTATTACATGGAGTCTTAAAGTGGTCTGTTTTTCTTTAAATTATTAGCTCTGAATTTACATTGAGCTCTCAGGATTTCATCCTCCTTGGCACTACCTATACGGATTACCAAATTTTTCGTAACTTAAATATATATATATATACATATATATTATCTATTTACCATATATTTTGAAGACCTGCTGTTAGAGTCCATTAACTAGTATAATATTCAAGTTAAGCCTCCTAAAACACAACAAATTACTCAAGGAAAACACAACTAAAACATACAGAAAAGCACCAGAAACAACAGAATACAATATTAATATGATAGCTAAACCTATCGCTCAAACATTAGGCCTAGATGACTGAATAAATTACATCACAAAATCATAAGCATTTATCACAATAAAAGACTACAAAGAAATTTTCAGAACAAACCCATCATGCAGACTCATAAACCCAAACAAAAGTGAATTTTAAAAAATGTAAATTAATACTAAAAATAATTAATTCAGGACTAAGAAAGAAGTTAGGATTAAATCAGTGGAAAAACACCAAAGCAACCATAGACAATCTAAAAACAAACATAAATGCTAATTTATACAACTAGATTTAAAATATTTCTAACCTTCTATAACAGAACACACACTGGATAAGGCCATCTCCTTAGCTCAAAAACAAATAAAAATAAACACAAACGAGATAAGAATCATTAAACACTTCAGAAAATCACTATTATTTTACAACGAAGACACTTGGATGAAGAAAGAAGGGAAGCTTTGATGGTGTAAGGACCTGTGAGCTTATAGGCATACATTTGCTACACAAAATAAGTAAAATAACTGATGAAAATGATATAGGCCTCTATAGGGATGACAATCTCATAATTTTAAGAAGTTGTAAGAGACAAAAGCAGAAAAACAGTCATAAAAATTTGCAAAAATATGGGATTTGCCATAGACAAAAACTAACCTTAAAGAAGTAGATTTCTTAGATGTCACATTCAACCTAAGAAAAGGTATATATCAACCATATACAAAATCTAATGACAAATCACTTCATATACTCACATCTTCCAACCACTCACTATCAATAATCAAACAGATCCGACAATCAATTAATCACAAGCTACCTGAAAATTCTTCCAGTGAAACCATCTTCAACAAAGCCAAGATAAGACCTAAAAGGTAGTAGATTTCTGGCAACACACACATAAACACCACACAGCACAAAAAAAGCCAACAGAAAATGAAACATCACTTGGTTTAACACAATGTAAAAATAAACATAAGAAAAATACTCATTAAACTCATACAAAAACACTTTTATCATCAAGCACTCTCCACAAGATATTCAACAAAAACAGTAAAAATCAGCTACAGATTCATAGAGAACCTGACATAATAAAAAAGCACAAGAAAACAACCAACAAACCATGCGACTGTCACTGCTGGTTGTTGACTTCAACGTCCACTTATATATATATAAGATTTAAAAATCTGTTTGTGGCAATTCTAAAGAATCTCTCATTCAAAAGGGTTCATAGAAACTTCAGTGTTTATAATAGTGACTGTGTGAGAAGAATTAATGAGAATTTTGCTGTGAATAAATTAATGTTCTTGACAATGAGAATCTAAGGTAAGTGTGTAACTTGTCACATTATTTTTTATACTTTTTGTTTAATCTCAGGTTACTTACCTGATGAATAAAACCATAGTCAAAGGTTTTGGAGAATTATATCATGTTATTACTTGTGCAGAGTGATCTGCTTCTGGATTTCTTCTAGTTTTGTCTCTCAATTAAATCAATTACATTACAATTGAGAAATAAATTTTATTAGGAACTTAGCAGAAGAAAAATAGGACAAATTAATTAATCATGTTAAAAGAATTCTTTCTTGATCAGTACTCTGTATTTGTAAAATCTTTGCTACCAAAGAACTACAAATAAATATTTGCTTTTTATCAGTATAGTCTAAAAAATGTCATGTCCTTTCAGAATGTAGGCAATCATGGCTGTCCACAGATTTCTTCTTTATTATCTGTGAATTGTTATACTATCTTGGGAAAGATAGTGAAGTGGTTTCCTTTTACTATCACACACCATGGTTTGGAGTTTTCCTTCTGTTAGACTGGTTGCCACCCAAAGACTACCCTGCTGTTTAACTCCTAGTTAGGAGGTAGAAAAGACGGATTCATGCCTTTCCCAAGGGTATTTGTGTGAAAGTGAAAACAGTTTGGGATTTGAACATGGCACTCTGATTCCACTTTCAGTGTTGATAAACACTATGCTACTCATTCATTCCTATCTGCATTGTAGAGTAATATAAAGGAAATCATAAAGTTTGGAGTTCTATCTGAAGTCTCAGTTTCATAATACTTATTTTCCAAATTCAGTATTTGCCATTAAAATCATATTACATATACTGTACATTCCAAAAGTTATGCAATTTTAATCTGGCTGGAATTTTACCGTCATGTTAAATCTGATCAATCAGATACTTTTCACAAGTTCTAAATGTAATGAAGTTTTGTATGTTATTCATTGAATGTTTCAATTTATTTTTAATTTTAGGTAATGGACTTGCAGACATGCACTGAATTTATACAACTATCTCCAAATATATTTTCTACTTTTCATATTTTGATAGTTAAAACTATTTTTTATGATGCTAATTGCTAAGT